>JBBPDC010000019.1:13746628-13779813 GCA_037974485.1 Hemigrammopetersius urotaenia
TATATCTTTAAGTCCATCTCATGAAAAATCGGAGCAGAAACAAAGGTGTTGCGTTTATATTTTTGTTGAGTGTATATGCAGTAATTATATATGCACCATTTGCGGTTTCGGTCATTTGTGGATTTTTTTTCTTAGAACCGAACTAATTGTTTGTGGAAACCACATATATCCTCTGCATTTTATTTGCTTTTTTTCATGGCAATATATTCTTTTTCATGTGTTTTAGTGGTAAATTATTAAGAAAAATAAAATGTACTAATTTTGTAACATAAGTATTAATGTAAATATAACTAATTTTTTGGTAGTCTTGAGAGAACACAAAAAGAGTGCATCTTGGGATGCTGAATCACTGCTGTAAAAGTAGCCAATCTGAGAATGTTATTCATTTCTCCTTGCTGCTAATTGTCTGCTGCCCTGTGATGCATCTCAGACACAGTCCAGCGTTTCCCACTTAGAGTTATCTTGAGTGTTTTTCAGAGTGTTCTCGTGTCTTTTGTTTAATTCTTCTTAAAATTCTTCTCTGTATTAATATTACTGCAAATTAAAGAAAACTACGGCCCATACCAAAGAAATGCGCTTGCATGAATTATAGTACTGTCTATACAGAGGTAACAACTTTTTAGCAGTGCAGGACACAGCAGTTCAGTGTACACTGTTAACTTTACATTTGTATATATATATACACATACACACCCCAGGTATATACCCCATGACATAAGGAAGTAATTCATTGATTTCTTGTGTTCTTTCCAGGTCTATTCTGCTGGGCTCCAGAGGTCTGGACATCTTTCATATCTCACAGCGTCTGGAGAGTCTGAGTGCAGCCACAACCTTTGAGCCACTAGAACCAGTGAAGGATGCTGATATCCAGGTGAGGGAGATAGATCTGTATAGAAAAACTGAAAGGATAAGCTGTTACCCCACTTGGGAGCACTATTAATCAGGAGATTGAGTGTCTCATCCTCAGTGACACTGCAGCCATCTTTGGCCAGCAATTTAAGAATTTTGCTCTCTCAAACTTGGTAGGCTGGCCCACCCATAAACAAAAGCTTGAAGACACCTTACTAAATGATTTTCTTAGAAAAGGTGCATGTTTGTTAGTATAAATGAATTGAATTTGTGTTGCATTTCACTTTGACTTTTTGTGAAAATTAGTTTTGGCTGTTTATTATTAATATGTAATAAATCGTACTGGCTGACAGTAGGACAGGAGGTGGTACGTTTTAAACATCTTGTCATCCAAGGCTCTTTTGTCAATTTTTTGGAAAAAAAATTCTTAGGTGCTTTGTAAGGGCATATTTTTTTTCCCTTTTTTTCCATATATTTTGATGTTTAAACTCTGATTTGAATGATTTATGAGAAATACATGTGAATATGTTTGTTCTAGTTATCTGTAGGAGTGTGGAATATTTGCTTTTAAGGACCTAAAGATTTTGGTAACTGATAAAATTTATAATTTTATATGGTAAGAAAGAAAGAGTATCAAAGTCATGTTGCTTTTCCTCACGTTTATACATACAAAGTGTAAAACACACCCGTTCCACACCTTTTATATTAATAACCCCTGTATTATTAACTTAGATTACTTAGCATTCTCAATTTCTATTTGGTGTTTATCTAAAAGAAAGACAGAATACATTCAACTATTTAATATGGTAAAAGCCTAGAATATCATCTTGTCTTGTGTTTTTAGCTATTATTTAGGTGGAGGACACAGCTCAAATAAATTGACAACAAAAAGACGATTTAAATTTGACCAGTATTCTTAACCAGTAGTAAAGTATTCATTGTTTCTGGGGAAAGCAGAATATTTAGGTGATGCTACTGTACTAAAAACTGTACTAATTAATTTTACTGCATTTGTAACTGTCTACAAAGAAGTGTTGGGTTTCTCTGTGATGCTGATCTAGGTAAGTTTAGTCCCATTTTAGGAATGTTTCTGAATCAGAATCTGCATCAGCTCCGTTATTCCAATAACCCTAACCCTGGAAACCACTGAAGCCACTTTGTTAATGTTTGTTTTGCTTTAATTTATTACAATACAAAACAAGGTACTAATTATTGTTGCTTTATGGAGGAGATCAGATATTGGTGGGCTGTGTAGACATGCCTCCCATTGATTATGCCACAACTTCGTACCGTCATCAGGTTTCTTCGCTCACATTTTGAGAATGAAAGAGTATGAGAATGGAAAAACTGTGAACTCATGGTCATGAATCGATTCTAATCATTGACTGAGTGCATCATTATACCCCAATAAAACAACAGAATTATTGTGGAATATTTTGCCTAGTCTGTTATGGTACTGCAGTGATGTCAGCAGTTTTTACTGTAATATAAGTGGGGTTTTACAGGTTGTCCCTATCCCTTTCAGCTGACACATGTGTATGTGCCCTTGGGTTTTACTTTATATTTTCTTTAGATAGGTTCTGGACAGTACTACTTCATATTTTTTGGATGGGAACTGGTTGTTTTGCTAAGAAATGGCCAGTGAATATGACTAATGCTCACCTCCTGCATTAACCAGGTTTTTGTTAGAATGTCCAGTGCTGACTAAAATAATGAAATAAGAGACTGACATTTCTAGGGTAATGGAAAGGCTGAGTGTAGTGCTTGAATATGATGATGGTGTTGTATTAGAATACAGCCTTCAGAGGATTTTGCAAACCTTTGTGGTATTTTACACACTAGTGTTGGCTACCAAATGCTCTAAATACAACTTTGTGTATCTGCACGACACTTTAAATCATTGCTTACCATGACCATTGTTGATTGCCCCAGACAGATTAAAGCCTACTGTGCCTTTGTATTTTTTTTTTTTCCAACACGACTTATTCTGCTGTCTGACACTGGAGGATCAGACATTTGAATTGGTTCCCAGTCACGAATAACAGCTTGCTGGTGTGTAGCTGAATAAGCTGAATGAGAGGTTAGGAGGTTACACATATTGGAAGCTGGTTCAGTCCTGTCACATCTTGATTCATTTTATCCTTGCCACTTCAGCTTTCATTGGCATTTGTTACTTAAGGGGCTCTTATGTTACAAAGCAAACAAGAGGTACTAAAATCATTGTCCTGTAGGACATTATTGGCACAGATTGTATTGGATTAGGCTATGAATGTTCTTGTTTTTACTGTTTTTGTTTTGATTTGTTTACACATAACACATTTATTTTTCCAAATGTTGTGTCTTTATTTTTTCTCTCCTACGACATAACATTTGTACCACCCTGCCAAGATGAAGGGCATTGATTACTCAGTACTTTAGTAAGTACTCTATATCGGTACTCTACATTTTAGACTGGCTCACATTACTACATCAGAATTTGAACACCAGGAAAAGTCCCTAGCATTTAGATGTGACTGCGTTTCTAGTCATTTTGTCAGTGTGTGATTGGTCAGCACTTCATTTAATGTGAGTGAGTTGTAACTTAAAGCCTGTATTTCACATTATGGGCTCAGTTTTGAGACTGTAATTCTCATTAAAAATAAAGGGACTTCTGGGGTTTTTTTTTCTTTCTTCACAGCAACAGTCTAATCTACTGTGCACCCTCTTGACTGCACAAGGGGGCGTGATGGGACACAGCACCAGCCTGAATTGTGTATTGTCTTGTTCTCTTTCACTGAGGTCATGAAAATTCCTCGAGAGAGTAGGAGGAACTTGGAGTTAACTGTAAGTTAAAAATGTTTAGAAATGTTAACCATTTTCTTTGCTACACACCTCAGGTTTTGTGATTATTTACTATTTCACTCCTTATATATTTCTAGATATCTTCTTTGTCTACATGCTAATGTGAGGCTCCATAATTAGCCAAATGTGGTATTAGACCAAGTGAACTCACAATAGAGCGGTGTTGTAGGCCCCTGGGACTGTAGTTTTGAATCCCCTTTTCAAAACAGTAATGGTATAATAATTCCACTGAATGTCTGAAGCTAGCTGGGTCTAAGCAGTTGCACACAAGGAAGTGCAATTCTTGTCTGATGGTGCTGCTGCTGTGCATCACATTTGGACAGTTTGGATTTGTAGAAAGCAATCACGTGCTTCTGTTCAAAGGGGGAAACCAGCTTCCAATGGGTTGGTGCATAGAGTCCAGATAATAGTCCTGATCCTTGGCATTTAAGACTAGTCATGCAATGAGACAACAGTGACAACATAGAGAGCATTAAGTCATGCCTCTGACTGTTACTTTATAAATGCATCTTATTTGTTTCTGTTTTGTGTTCGTTTAACCATTGCTTGAGTGAATGTAAACTGGAATGTTGTATTTACTAGGGGTGTAACGGTACACAGATGTCACGGTTTGGTACGGTTCATGATACAGGATACACGATAAGTTAAGCAACAAAAAGTTCTAAAGAATGAGGCTTGGTTTGTTTTCGTTTATTTTAAATAAACAGCAGTGTATTAACCAGTAAACACACACTCTTGCTTAAATTTTCATGTATGTGTAAGTGTTACGCCAGTAGGTCACACTATTGCACCACACTACAACCCAGGTTTATGATTTGCTTGCGCTTTATTGGTCCCTCTGTGATTCCGTATTACTCAATCATGTCTTCTCCATCGTACCGCGTATTCTCCGGAAGACATCATGTACCGAACCGTGCAGCCCTAGTATTTACATGTAGCATTTGACCTCATTTTCAGTCTTGGTTCTTGAAGTGGATGAACAATTACATCTACAGTTTTATAGTATCAGTTTTTGGTGTCAGTCCTATTCATTTTACATATAGGAGGACTGCTTAGAGCCAGGACGTGGTTGTAGAGCCATTGGTGCAACTCTTTCTTAAGACTTAAACCCAGGCATGGAGGAGAGATTTCAATATGGAATATTTAATCTGTATAACTGTACCATGTGAAAGATTAGCCCCTGCATGTGTGCTATATCTTTTTTGGGGCTTTGTCCTCCTCATTGTCTAGCAGCCACTCAGTTATGTGCCTGATCTTTCTCTTTTTGAAATCTTAAATAGTACATGGCCCCATTATTTCACACAGGATCAATGCGTTATCAATCATAGATGTACATTGTAAACGACAATGACATTGTAAATTTCTTTTTCTGCGTATGCATTTATACATAGATGTGGGACTACAGGTTTTGTTGATTCATCATATTACCTTATTGATCCCAGTATGTTTTTGTATTGCTGCCCCCTTCTTCTACCAAGCCTGCGGCACCCTTCTTCCTCAGCCTAGATATTTCTGTGGTTGGGCCTGCCAGAGTGTGCCTCTTACTGGAAGTGCACTTAGTCCCTGGCAGTAAAGCTCTCTCTGTCTCTCTCTCTCTGTCTCTGTCTCTCTCTCTCTCTCTCTCTCTCTCTCTCTCTCTCTTTTTGTGTCTCTCTCTCTCTCTCTCTCTCTCTCTCTCTCTCTGTGTCTCTCTCACTCTCACTCTCTCTCTCTCTGTGTGTCTCTCTCTCACTCACTCTGTCTCTCTCTCTCTCTCTCTGTGTGTCTCTCTCTCTCTGTCTTTCTCTCTCACTCACTCTCTCTCTCCCTCCCTCCTGCTCTCTCTCTCTCTCGCATATTACTGTATTATGTTTTACTGTATGACAGACAGGTCAGATTTGTTGTCTTTTAACTGTGTAAGTATTATTTGCGTTTTCTCAATGTTTCACTTTTATTTATCTAAAACCTTTTTTCTGCTAATCAACTAGAATGAATCACCTTTATTCCAGTTCAGAAACAATAAATAGGAAGCATTTTTAGGGTGTGGGTATGTGTGTTGGGAGCCTGTTTGAAATATATGAAATATATAACATATGTATGCTAAGTTATTGTGCTGATTCTTAAGGCTGCTGAGCTCCTTGTCTGAAGACAAAGAAGATGCACACAGCTGATGAGGCGTAGCTGCTACTGTCTTTCTGTGTGTGCGTGCGCGTTTGTGTGTTCTGGTAAATTTAATGTGTTTCGTTTAAAGGAAGAGCTGTATATTAAATTTCTGTTTTTGCTGCTATGTTCTGCATTGTGCAGTTAGTGCTATAGACAAAGAAGAAGATAAGGGTGGACTAAGAGAGGGCAAACCTATAGTGAACAAGAACAGAGGGGTGCTTGAGAAGGACAGAATAAGCATGTAGCAGCATTGGAATGATGGACATAAGCAAGTAGAGGATGTATGGAGAGACGACTAATTTTATCAGCAAGATGGCGGAACCGTCCAAAGCTTCTCTTCTTTCTGTTTTACTCTTTTTCCCCCATCTCTCTTGCCTTCTGCTCTCCATCTCGCTCTCTCTCTCTCTCTCTCTCTCTATCTATCTATCTCTCTTTCTTTCTGCTCTCTCTCTCTCTCTTTCTTTCTTTCTGCTCTCTCCCTCTCTCTCTTTCTTTCTGCTCTCTCCCTCTCTCTCTCTCCCTCAGCTCTCACTCTCCCTGAGAGCAGCCCCTGTTGTCTGGTTATACACAGTGATAAATGCTGCTGCTTCGGCACAGAGGGTGAAATAGCTGTACATGTGCTTGTGTGCCCTGGCCAGCCCTGCTCCTCCAAAGCCACTGCACTCTTCTCATTAACTAAACATGACTCTTAAAAGGATTATTAGCCCAATTTCTGGACAGGATGTCGGAAGCCATCAGGAGTGGGAGAAAAAATCCATTACCATAATTGCATTGCGCTGAGGGGGGGGATGCAGAGATGTATAAAAAAGGAAGAAATGAGTGAGAATGAACGAGGAGGACGGCAGGGATGCTGGAGGGAGGAGGGAGGGGGTGGATGGGTGATGGAGAGCGGCAGACGGCTGAGGTTGAATAATCGCTCCTCCTCAGATCCCCCCCTTGTCTAAGCACCGACTTGGTATGCTCCTCCTCCGACAATAAAGCAGCCCACAGGAGCCCCGCTTGTGGCACATATCTGGGTTCAGACCACTGGGCCAGAGTGGGGTGGGAAGGTATGTGTGGCAGACTAGAGCCCGGGCCGGTGGCAGGCGAGGTCAGAAAACGCCCTCAAATGGCGCTGGCCCACTTCCTGAGTCAGGGGAAGAGGAGAGAAGGTACTGGCAGCAGCGACACACTGCTGCCGGTTACCTGCACCTCGCTGCACTTCTTCATCGACAGGTTGAGCCACAGCATGAGTGAGTATCGCCTACACACACATAGCTATAGGCACATACGCTTGCACATGCGTTCAGAACACATGCACACTGTCACATACGCACTCACATGCAGTTCAGAAACTGAAAAGTCATACAGATTACACTTCTTTTGTCCCTCCAAAGAGCAAGAAGAGAATGATGTGGGTGATGATGATGATGAAGGCTCTTTTGCCACACAGGAAGTGGTGGCATTAGGGTGGGGTTCCTCTCCTGTTCATTGTTCAGAAGTAAAAGCAGAGAAGTAATATTTAAACTGGATCTTCCTCGAAAAACGGATTCAGTTGCATAATGAACATGACTACACAAATTTGTATTTATATTTCTTGCCGTTTTCCTGCAAGCTGTCTATTAAATCTCTGTTGGCCGAAACATATTTATGTGGAATGTTTGACTGAATGCTTTGTTTGCGTGATATTAGTGACAGACTGTTGTTTAAAAATGCGGATTGATTATCTGAAAAATCTATTCAGGAAGAAAATATACGCAGTTCATGCTGTAGTCCACGGACTACGTATAATATGTCAGCTCTGTGGAACATGCATAGACATGGCTTACCCTGCCAAACTATTAGACATAAGAATGCTAATTTTGTCCAATATGAGTTCATATATTGATCGTTTAAAAAAATGATCAGTATCTTTTCATATGGGTTGCTACACCCTTTTTCCACCTACTTGATGATGTCTATTCGAGTGCATCGCTGCCTGCGTGTGAACTGCTTTCTTTGTAAGCCACGTTAATGTATATTTTTACTCACAATTTGGCATAAAATAAAGGCATTTCTATATAGAGCCCTTATAAGGAACATCTCTCTGTTAACGTAATGCTACCAGTGAGTATTAAAGGGGATATCTGTAGTTCCGAATCCCCAGTGAATTAGAAGATGTTCAGTTTTTTAAAGGGTTCAGACTGGGTAGAACCTGTTCTGTAAGGGTGAGTCTCGTGACCAGTGGATGGCACTAGTGTCTCCCATGGTCATGCTTGGAGGACTGGGCTACAATGACTGAGCAAGAAATTAGCCAGCCTGAAAACTAGCTGGTGATCTTTTTTAAATTGTTTCCATTTTTGGTATGGAGTGATTGAGAAGCACCTATGTACTCCACCTCTTGCCCATAACCGCTTCACTCCTTCGTTCACATGTGTCATTTAGGTGCTGCGTTCCCCAAGTCACAATAAATCAATCCTCATTTGCAGCTGTCCATCACTTTGGAATCTGAGGCTATGGGAGGCTGAGGGTTTGAGGCGATGGGGGAGGGGGCTGGTGAAAGGAGAAGTAACAGAGTGGGGAGGGGGGAGGGGTGGGACAAGCTTCAGCCTGGTCCTGAAGATGGAGCAGCAGAGAGAATGAATGGATGAATTCACACGTTCATCAGCTCTCGTGCTGAAAGGTCTTCGTAAAATGTCATTCTTAGAAAATGCTTAAACGAGTAAGTGCTTTAGGGAAAATCCATAGTTGAACGTACTGATGAGAACCAGAAAAAGGAGTGGTACTCGTTAAGAAGACAGCGTTCTTAATGAGTCAGACCATAGAATGGCAGGTGATTAGTTAGCATCCTGCATCCTCAGCTCTGGTGCTGTGGGTGCAATGGCTACCTGCTTGAAGGTTTTGAGATTTTTGATGTCGTCGTACTTGAGAACTTTGCCATACAACCCCACCCATCCGCTTTTTGACTCTCTTTATTGTATCCTCGAAGCTGACCAGTGCCAACTGCCTTTAGCAGTGTGTACCACTTCCTCCACCCAGCCCCCACTGAGCATGTTGCAGATGGCTGTTTTGTGCCAGTGTATGCCTCCGCTCTGAGAGTGAATGTGCTCATTTTATCGGCAAAAAATTTTTTTTTTTTGTCTTCAGACGCAAGCAAGCGGGTTTTCGCTGTTCCATTGAAATGAGCAAGCATGCAAACAACTGCGCACATATGTTGGACCGTTCAATACACATGGTTATGTTAAATCTACGTTCTTCACAGTCAAATTTTACAGATCTTCTTGTGGTCAGCTACTTTTATGTCTGGTGTAGCTTTCACCCAAGTGTGATTTTCCTGCGATAAATCAGTGTATGTTTGGTGGAAGTGTCCCTCTTTTACCTGAAGACTGAATACTAAGGTGACATGCAGTTAGGTGTTCCTTTTTGGTAATGGAATTTTTAATTTTAATTTATGTTTTACATGAACATGCACCCAGATGGAAGATGTTTTTTGACATTGCTCTCAGGACAAGTAATGAAATATAATGTGTCTAATCGGCCTTGTCCAAACCAATTCTGTGGAATGTCAATTAGACATCCTGTGGGTAGCTTGCAATATGTTGATGCGTATATTTGATCAAATGCAGGTTGTCAAAAGTACGCAGTTTATCTAGACCCTTCTAGAATGTAACCTAAGCCCTTCCGAAGCAGCCGATGCTGGTCTGGCGCCACCATTTTGAAGGAATGGAATTACAGTATGGCGCAGGGTCGATTCTAAGCACATTTTTAGCAGTGATTGTGATAATGATGGCAATTCTCCATCTCTGGCCTGTGGCGCTTGCGCCCTGGAGGTTGAAGGCAGAGTGATCGAGAGAGGAGAGACAGACGAAGAGAGAGAGGGCGTGTGCTCTGCATGCGGAGAGGGGAAAAGTAGGTTGCAGTACGTTTAACCTCCAGGCCGTGTCTCTTGTTCCAGGGCTTTCTGAAGAACGAGAGAGATAATGCACTGCTGTCTGCCATTGAGGAGTCTCGACGCAGGGTAAGTCTCTGGCTTCATTTCGCCATTGATCTATTTGTTCATTTGTACTGCACTAACTTAACTGTCGTTCAGCTATTAACAATATTTTCTATCAAATCCTATCCTAGCATTGTAGACAGGGAGTTTTTTCACCATTAAGATACATCACACATCTCTCTGAAAGTCTTCTTGATTAAAAAAAGGTTTCTTCCCTCTCTAGGCTAAAGAAGGCTTTATGGCATAGCTGATTTTAGGTTGTTCTCTTCTATCCATTTCCTCTGGAGTAGAAGGCACTGTCCTGCAATTATCCTCCACTCAGAAAGCAGATATCTGCCCAGTCAATATCCCCTGTCTCCCCACTAAATCTGTTCAGTTCTCTGATATGTGAAGGGTGGAGGCACAGCCAAAGGAAAGCGGAAAGCAGAGGGTAGTCATAAGACCTACACTACCTCTCTGTGATACAGAAGCGCTTTGTGCCAGAGTGTCTCTTTAGACAGTTATGAGCCAGAAGCAGCAAGTGCAAGTTGTGTCTTTACCAACTGTTTTGTCATGATACAGAATAGCTGAAATTATCTGGAATGTTTTTATTGAATTGACTGTGGTTTTGTTTAAAGAAGACCCATCTTGCTGTACATCACCAGTGTGCATCAAGCTTTTTCTTGTCACCTTACTGATATTATATCTCCCCTCCCATCCATCCACATTCAACTCTAAAATCATTTTCTCTGCAGTTCAGAATCTGGTTTAATTAGAACACTCACAATTATCACACATGGATCCTTTGGGAGCAAGTAAAATAGACAAAAGGTCTTTGGATTCAATCAGGGTCTGGGCTAAATCGGTAGCAGGCGTGAAGGCAGACCCAGTTAGTGGCACACTTCCCTTAGACAGTCCTTCACATAGTTGGACTTCAGAAAACCAGATCCATTTTGATCCTCTAAGTTGGAGTCTGTCTCCCTTTCCTAACCTTGAAAGACATCGCCTAGATGGAGTGGGAAATGGCAAAGGCTGTCGGTATTTATTGTGCACCACAAACTCACAGGTCCAGGCTGCTCCCATCTCACTGTGCCAGCTATTTTTAATGCGTCACATGGTGGGTAACCTATTTGTTCAATGGGGCTTTTGAGTCCCTCTCATACTGTTCTCCTTCACGTGTGTGTTCTCTCTCTCTTACACTCTCGCTCTCCCTCCCCCCTTTTTTATTTCTTCTATCTTCTTCTATCTCCTCATCTTCTTTCTCTCCCTCCCTTCCCCTCTCTCTCTCTCTCTCTCTCTCTCTCTCTCTCTCAGACATTCCTGCTGGCAGAGGAGTACCACCGCGAATCTATGTTGGTGCAGTGGGAGCAGGTGAAGCAGAGAGTACTGCATACCCTGCTGGGAGCAGGAGAGGATGCATTGGACTTCAGCCAGGATGTGGAGGTCTGCAGACACACACACACACACACACACGTGTACACACACACAGGCGTCAGTCAAACAGTGTACCCATTTGTGTCCATATGTGAAATGTGAATTTAATTAATATACATATATGGTTGACAAATCAAGGGAATACCTAAATTAGTCATTGAAGAAACATTAAAATTCAAATAGACAAATGTACTTCATGAGCCGGTACCATTTTACTTTGCTGTGTTGTATAAATATATACATATAATGTATAATAATGTATATGTTAAGCAGATCCATTTTACCTCGATTTGAAAATGCAGAACCCTTATCAGACTCGGGCAGTTAAAACAGTCCACCCACAATTACATTCAGACGAGTCATCCTTCATAATATTTTCCACGAGTCGGCAAGTGCATGTGTGATGTATACCAAGACAACAGTACAAGCCTGAATGCTTGACTGCTACAGTGAGGTGGTTTTATTGCTGTTGGAGGCATTTTGTTGGTATGGTTTAGATCTCTTTGTTCTCAGAGGTAAGGGTCACTGCAGATCAATACAATGCTATTCTGACTTATCATATTCATCCTATTATGAAGTAGTTCAGTCCTGATGGGAGTAATCTCTCCCAGGATGATAATGCCTCCATCCACTGAGAATAAGGCATCACTGTATGGTTTGATAAGTATGAAAATGTCATGTGCTATGGTCTTTGCATTCTCCAGATCCCAATAGATGAATATCTATGGGAAATTTTGGAGATCTCTCCACTCACATCACCAACATTCCAGTTGAGAAATATGTTTTGGATTTTGGAAACTTGTAGAGACACTTTATATTGTTTTTTCTTTTAATTCTTCATCTGTCCATAGGCATATACAGTACATGGCCTGGTATTGCATGTAAGCAGCCTGGGGCTGTTGTGTGGCCTAGATCTTCACTGCAATTAAATGCATAAGCGAGTAAGATGGAATGAAATGTTGGCTCTAAATGACCTCTTCCTGTAGAAATGTATCATGTTTTATTCTATAGACTTTGTCACGTGTTTTCTTTCATACATTGTTGGAGAAAAAGCTAATGTTTCCAGTGCTGATCCACTATATATGTTCATCATATTAGCCTATTAGCCAGCCTAGGGAGATCTGTGGCCTCCTGCCAAATACCACAACTTAAATAGCACAAATTTTAAGGAAAAGGCAGCGCTCTCAAGAAATTGTCTCCCATTGTGTTACGCATGAGGTTAGTGCTGTAATGCATCATGAGGTTTGATTCTCTAAGGTAAGAGTTAATTAGCAGATTACATTAACTACTAGAGCTGGTGCATATTTGGTGTGATGTAAGCTACTCAAATATGTAGGCTAATACAAAACCATAAAATGGCTCCCACACTCAGTAAATTGGCCTGTTTCATTATCCTATGATAGACACATTTGGGGTGTGTGTGTGTTTTATTTGCATGTGCCCTGTGTTTTTTCTGTTGCTTTAATTATTAAGTAGTAGTTAAATTTTCCATGTGTGACCTGCTGTTCACTTCCTATGCCAGGATCATCCCCTAACTCAGTTCCCAGTCTGTTTCTGTTTTCCTCCTTTCTCTGCACAGATCACACTGTGCACACTCACAAACACATCTTATAGCAAATAGCATTTAACTGCAGTTTGCATATTCTTAGACTCTTTATAAGCATTTCTCTATGGACTTAGTTGATTTTACTTTGATAGAATAAATTCTCATTTGTCCTGAGTGAAACACTATTGAATAATATGCCGTCAAGCATGGGTTATGTTTTTCACAATGGCTCTCATGCTACATTGGTCACTGGGTGTGTCTGAAATCGCTCACTACCGTCGGTGCACTTCCTTCTGTAGTGCGCACTGCTGTGGGTCAGTGCTGTCCTAAACACTAACGTTTTGCACTTAGCGGAAATGACGGACTAACATTTGCTCGTGATTCTTCAGCCCGCCAAAATATCTGCCGTTTTTACCGCAGTGTACATCAGTAAAATTATTTTATTAACGTTACTCACATTTATATGGGCTCGTATTTCACTGTTTGCCGCCGTTATCCAACTCGAAAACACGTTGAAAGTCCCGCCCCCTCCGCTACGTGGTCAAAATGGCGCCCGTTTAGTGCGCATAGTGTGCATCGTTCTACACTGCGTTTTCTGGCCGATTTTAGTGCGGCATCCGGGTACTTTCAGTGCAGAGTTTTAGCTCGGTTTTCAGTGTCAGCGCACTGTGCCCTAAAATAGTTTCGGACACACTCACTGTGTTTAGATTAAAACATACTGGAGATAACACAGGCTTCTGTGATTTCAGACACCCTCCCACACATATGCATACAAACATAGAATATTACAAACATTATAGTGCCTTCCCATTGTATAATTTCACATGTGAATGAATTAAACAGGCTGTTAATGTGTTTTCTATGAAGCCGAGTTTTGTAAGTGAAGTGGGAGCTCCTGGACGCAGTGCGCTGGACAGTGTGGAGGTGGCCTATGGCAGACAGGTAAGCAGCCTGCATATATACACCTACCTATATCTACACATACTATATTAGCCAATTTGTAGCACTCTCTGTGCAATTAGCATAATTTAAACACCAAAAGGCACTTCATCTAAGGCATAAAAAACCTTGCATGTGGACTGTTTCAGTGACGTGAAAATTGATGTCATGCATTAAGGTATTAGTCTAAGCAGGCATGTGTCATGCGCGCTCTTTCCGAACGTTCCTGGGGTAATGAGCTATTCTGGCTCCGAGCTGCTAACTGCTCATCTATGTACTATTTGTCTTGGTGAAATCAGGTCATGTTATGCAAGCCAAGCGCAGCGATTGATCCCAAAGATTGATTGGCTGACAAGGGGCATTATGGGTAATCTTTCTGTCTGTTAACAAAAGAAAAAAAGCCATATCTCCCGATCTCCCCCATTCTCTACCTCCCTCTTTATTTTATTTCAATTGTTTTTTGTGGTTTTCATTCCGTTTATTTTACGCTGTCACCATGTGCCGTCACATTGCCTGCGGGATTTTATTTCTCATCTTTGTGGTCTTTTTTGATGACCTTCTAAACGTGTTCATCGTTTTTGCTTTGTTTTTTATCATTCATCACTTTTCTGCTAGGTCACAGCCTTAGTCTGCGGCCCTCCCCTCTTAGTATTAAAGTCTGTATGTGAGCTTTCACCTCTCTTTCTCAGATCTACATCTTCAATGAGAAGATAGTAAACGGACACGTTCAGCCAAATCTGGGAGACCTGTGTGCGTCAGTGGCTGACAGCCTGGACGATAAGGTAACTTAACGTTTGTTTTTTTTTTTTGTTCCTTAATTTCAACCTTGTGGTCAAAGACACATACTTAATTTTGTGAGCAATTCTAAATGAGCTTCTGCGCTTTTCACCTTAGTGAATTACTAGAAGGGAAATTGAATAGTGACTCCTTTTGTAGGGATATGATTGTGTATGACTGTGTGTATGTGCATGCATAGAATGTGTCCGACATGTGGCTGATGGTGAAGCAGATGACTGATGTGCTGCTGGTGCCAGCCAAAGACACACTGAAAAGTCGCGTAGCTGTAGAGATGCAGATGGCCTTTGTCCGACAAGCCCTGACTGTCCTGGAGAAGAGGTTAGGAAGAGGAAAGCATAATAATACTGTATTACTAAGAGAAAATGTGTTTTTTTTTCAGGCTACATAAACTATATCAATTCTAAACTAAACTTTCTTTTTTTCTTTTTATTAGTTATAAGAACTACACCATGGTAACTGTGTTTGGGAACCTGCACCAGGCACAGCTGGGTGGAGTGCCTGGCACTTATCAGTTGGTGCACAGCTTCCTCAACATCAAGCTGCCCGGCCCATTGCCAGGGATGCAGGTACTGCACCAAAATGCACAGCGCAGCAGAGTGTAGCCTGTTAAAAGCTGCATCGCCACACACAGTACAGCCCCACGGGCTTTCGAGTGTTCTTGTGCACATTCTTGATAGCATGGCAGTGGATTCTCTCAGCATGAGCAAATAGGCTTCTTAGTTCAGATGCGTTGGCGAAAACAAGGTAAATGAACGCAGTAAGACCAAAAGATTAAACCTGCTGTGTGTATTTTTTTCTGTATGTGCGTTTGTCTCTTGGGGGAGCAGGATGGCGAGGTGGAGGGGCACCCAGTGTGGGCTCTGATCTATTACTGCCTGCGATGTGGAGACCTATCTGCAGCCATGCAAGTAGTGAGCCGGGCACAGCACCAGCTGGGAGACTTTAAAACCTGGTTCCAAGAGTACATGAACAGCCCTGACCGCCGGTGAGAACACCTAGAAACAGATCACACAATAGGCACTGTACTTTCACTTTTGGCCTTCTAGGAACAGTTCAGCATCCCAGATTAAATTATTTTAAATGTGTTCAGGACAATAAACAGAGCTATACATGGTTTTGTAAGAATGTGTGAATTAAAAATTAACATCCAAAATACTTTGTATTTGAGGCAAGTAACTTGAGTAGAAATTGCTAAAATAGATAGTATCACATAGTATTGTGTATAGTAACTAGGGGTGGGCATAGATTAATCTCATTATAATCTTGGAATTAATCTAGATAGAAATTTTAATCTAAATTAATCTAAATTAAAATGGCTCATTTGAATTCTGCCGAAGATCTGAAGCCCCCCCTCCCAAAATGCCTCCAAATGTTCTCCCAGATCACTTTAATTTCATTTTGAACTCAGTTTAATACATTACCCTTAAAGAAAATGTAAATATAAACCCGAGATTTAAATACGGAAAAGTCAGGAACGAGAGAGAGAGGGAAACAGAGAGAAAGAGTAAAAGAGAGAGAGATAGAGAGAGAGAGACAGAGAGAGTGAGATGATCCGCACGCTCCGGAAAAGTCACGAGAGAGCGACAGAGGAAGAGAGAGCAAGAGAGAGCAAGAGAGAGAGAGAAACCGAGAGAGCGAGACCAGTTTACACCCGGCGTGATCCAGAAAAGTCACGAATGAGAGAGAGAGAGAAAATCCGCACAAGTGAATAGAATAACGGCGATATATTTTTTTTTTATCACGCGATAAGAGTCTCACATTAATGCAGCACGTTAACGCCGATAACGCCCCACCACTAATAGTAACACGACAAACTAGGAGTTACCTATTTAATACTGTGTATAATAAAACCGTTTTACATATTGTATATATTTTGGCAGGCAAATGCCAAACTAGAACAGTACCATATCTGTTTCAGTATACGGAGTTGAAGGTATGTCTCTTGTTGGTCAGTCTGTCTCCAGCTACAGAGAATAAACTACGGCTGCACTACCGACGTGTACTGCGCAACAGCGCCGATCCCTACAAGCGCGCCGTTTACTGCCTCATTGGCAAGTGTGACATTGCTGACAACCATGGAGAAGTGGCTGATAAGACCGAGGACTATCTGTGGCTCAAAGTAAGCCTATCCTCTCTTTTTCCTTGGGAGTTGTGTTGATAAGATTGTACTTTAGTTGGCATTGAGATAAAATATTAATAGTAGTAGTAGTAGTAGGTTAACTAATCTAAGTTATTTAAGAAATGTATTAATACAAGTGGTCTTGACGATGGATTCGCGTTAAGCCTATTCCTGTCTCATGTAGTTGAACCAGGTTTGTTTTGATGATGATGGCAACAGTGCTCCACAGGACAGGCTAACTCTGCCCCAGCTACAGAAACAGCTCCTGGAGGATTATGGTGAGTCCATGATTTAAAATTTCCACTAATTCAGTAAAATTAGTGATGCTGTGTTAGACACTTGGGGCAAAAAGGCCATCAAGGCAACAACTTGTCGTGCTTCAGTTTAGTCACCATTTACAAAGACAGATTCAGTAGTAGGAGATTTATTCACCACTATTTGGCCTATACCAGATTATAGTATGTCTTTGTGCTGTACTCTCTGTCTCTCTCTTTCTCACTCTCTTGACAGGCATTGCACTTCTTTCTTCCCCACCTGCCTGATGAGTCAGGCTTATCTCTCCTGCTGCTCCTCCACTAGGCTACATTAAAGAGTCTCTCTCACTGATAAGGGCTACTGCACTCCCAGCTGCAGCTCTATTCACTGCTCTTTTTAAAGACGGCAGCTCGAACTGCAGCCTAAATGAGAGTGGATTATTTCAGCTCATGCAAATGGAAAGAAAGCAGCCCATTTAAGCGCTTTAAAGCAGCCAAGGTTTTTTACCAGAACCTATTACTCACTTAAAGAAGCATTTGAATTTCTTTAAGATGCAAATCCCCACCTCACTGGATTTACATGTAAATGTTGTAAAGTTTTTGAATTGTTTTTCTTCTTTGACTTGTCATTAGTCAAAAGTCTGTTGTTTACTGCTTTAATATAGATTATAGCATCTTAAAAAAAAAAAAAAAATCAATAGTGATAATTCTAAGGTAAGACCTAGGTTTTAGTCTATGGCCAGGAGTCTGTGACAATGGTTTTTTTCTTATTCAACAGTGCTGGCCAGTCATGGACGATTACCCATTAGTTCATACACCAAATTAAGCAAACATATGTTTAGATGTTCTGTGATCTTGTATGAGCATTAGAACAATGGCAGTGGTTGGGGTTCTCATAAAAGAACATACTTACCATGGTGCTCCTAAATTTGTTGGTTCCATGTTACTGAAACTCATACAGCATCATTGTTTGTTTACTGTTGTAATAAGTCTTGGATCTCTAATTGCTGTTGTGATCATACTTCACAGGAGAGTCTCATTTCTCGGCCAGCCAGCAGCCCTTCCTGTACTTCCAGGTGCTGTTCTTAACTGCGCAGTTTGAAGCGGCTGTGGCATTCCTTTTCCGTGTTGAGCGTCTGCGCAGTCATGCTGTGCATGTGGCACTGGTCCTCTATGAGCTCAGACTGCTCCTCAAGTCATCAGGGCAGAGTGCTCAGTTGTGTAAGTGGGATTTAGATACAAGATAATACAGCTCTATAATACACCAACCGGTCACACACCTAAGTGAAGTGGCCTTTGTTGACTTTCATATGTTAAGTCTAACCTTAAGTCTAACCTAACCTAACCTAAGAAAAGCTTGTGTAGAAATAACTTATATTGACAACAGCTCTTTTAGGACAGTCTATAAAAGAGAAATCCCTTAAATACATGTGTGTATATATAAATATATTTGTGTTTCGATGGGTCTTTGCCATTTTAGTGTGTATTTATTCCTTTTCACCTTCGTTTCCTTTCTTTCAGTGAGTCAGGAACCAGGAGATCCGCCAATGGTGCGGCGGTTAAATTTTATCCGCCTCCTAATGCTCTACACACGGAAGTTTGAGGCCACAGACCCACGAGAAGCCTTGCAGTACTTTTACTTCCTGCGGTACGTACAGCCCACCCTGCCTATTCGAGGTCTTGTGAACCCCAACCCTAAATAAACCTTTTTTCATGATCAGGGCCAGTGGTTTAACTGGAGGTCGTTTTCCTTCACTATGAGAACTACTTGCTTTCTCTGAGAAGAGATTAATAATTCATGAGCGCCTTTGATTGCTTTTGGAATGCTTTCTGACTCCTGATGATCTCCGTGAATAATTAATCTGTTTTCACACACCAGGATATGTTCAGCTTGTCCAGTGTTTTTGGTTCGATCTGTTATTGAAAACTTGTTCATCTGTTGGACATATTTTATGTTTAAGTTAAGAAACCTCCATAGTTCAACGCTGCTCTCACAATTAAAGAAGTCAATTTACCAACTTTACACTTTATCTATATGTATTCTTATTGTTCCTAAGACTGCATTTTTGCTGACTGATTGCAGGGATGAGAAAGACAACCAAGGAGAGAATATGTTTATGCGCTGCGTCAGTGAGCTGGTCATTGAGAGTCGTGAGGTAAGGAGGGGCAGCAATTGAGCAAGATCAGACATTTTGCTCCTTCAACTATTGCTGTTTATTATAGCATTTCTTTGAATCCCTAACTTGCCTGTTCCTTTTATAGTTCGACATGCTTCTGGGAAGACTGGAAAAAGATGGAAGCAGAAAGGTATGCCTCTGGCGTTTGTGCTCTTTCATGCGGCGTTATCTAACTTGCAGAGCAGCTGGAAAAACACTTTCAGTAATCATACGTCTATTCAGCGCTTCCCCCATAGCTTTATTTTGACTCATTGTACTAACACTCGTTCATTATTGTACCCATTCAGCCCTACACGGGGTGTTAAAATGTGCTATTGTTTCAGCGCTCACAAAGTACAGTGTTCTTTTGTTCTTTTGGCGACCGTCTTAAAATACAAACGTGTGTCCTGAAACACTGCCCGGATCTAAAAAGGGATTGTGTGAATCCTTTCAGCCTGGCGTGATTGACAAGTTTGCCGGAGACACGCGGGCCATCATCACCAAAGTGGCCTCAGAGGCAGAGAACAAGGGCCTGTTTGAGGAAGCAGTCAGACTGTATGAGCTAGCCAAGGTGTGCAGAGCCATGACACAGGAGTTTCACATATTTGAGAATTTAAAACAGAAAGATTTTACATTTGTATGTGAGATCATCTATTTTTTTCTGCCTTGATTGTGATAGAACGGTGATAAAGTGCTGGAGTTGATGAATAGGTTGCTAAGCCCAGTAATTGCTCAAGTCAGTGCACCACAGTCCAACAAAGAGCGACTCAAGAACATGGCAGTGGGTATTGCTGAAAGGTAACGTTCTTCTCATTTTGGAACGTGTATTTTGTGGTCTCACACTTTCGCAGAATACAGTCAGATTGCTAAACCTAAGGTTTTTATGCCCACAGGTTCCGCACTAATGGCATAACTGGAGAAAAGTCAGTGGACAGTACCTTTTATCTCCTCCTCGATCTCATGACCTTCTTTGATGAGTACCATGCCGGCCACATTGACCTTGCGTATGATGTAAGGCATATCTTTTCCATATCCTTCGAGTACCATCTCATACCATCTCAGTTTCCAGTTGTGATTATGCATGGTTCTTTAATGTACTTTTCTGTCTGTCAGGTGATTGAGAGACTGAAGTTGGTTCCTTTGAGTCAAGACAGTGTAGAAGAGAGAGTGGCAGCCTTTAGGAACTTCAGTGATGAGGTAAGGTCATCAGCTCTTTGCAATTATTTTTTTACTTGACATGTTAACATAACAGGTCTTCATACTCATCATGCTCATTCTCGATACTGTCTCTGCAGGTTAGGCATAATTTGTCAGAGGTGCTTCTTGCTACTATGAACATTTTGTACACTCAGTACAAACGCCTTAAGGGGGCGACAACAGGTACACCAGGCAGACAACAGCGCACACTGGAAGATCGGGATTCGGTAAGGGAAAACAGCTTTAAAGTGGAGTCGAGAAAACCACCTTAAATTGGAGTGGAGTGATTTATAGGATTTAAACACTTGTATGTAACCTAATGTAGCCTTAACACCAGGCATCAAACATTAAGTCTGTGCTGCTGATGTAAGGTTAAGCTCATAAAAGGATATTTGTCAATTTGCTATTGTAGCATTACTATTTTTTTTGCAATGTGTATGCAATTATTCATGACGCTGTTGTCACCTGCTGTATGTTGTATCTGTATGCACAGCTACTCCGCAGCCAGGCTCGGGCACTGATCACTTTTGCTGGGATGATCCCATACCGCATGGCAGGAGACACCAATGCCAGACTGGTCCAGATGGAGGTCCTGATGAACTGAGCAAGAGAGAGTGCCGTCTCTCTCAGCCGTCTTCTTTCTGTCTTACATCCCCAACCCTCCTCCCTGCCCCCTGCCCCATGCCCCATGTTTTTTTGTTTCTCCATGCTCCATATCCCTGTATGATTATTTTTTTTCATACTTTTGAAATAAAAAAAATTCAATTTTCAGTTCACCTGTTTCTGTTTGACTTTTGTTCATACCATCTTTTTTTATGTTTTCGTATTGTAAATTTATTTGATTCATTTTATTATTTTGTGACTACATATCTTATGTTACATTATTTAAGCTATATTCCTGTTCATTCAGACAAGTCCAGTTACATGAATCAAGTTACATCACCTTACTTAATTCCCTCACACAAATTCCTACCTAATATTGCTACACTTGATCTTGAGGCATGTGTCCCAACACAACTGTCAGTTTGTCATAGCAAAACAAATTGGTTGACCACAAGTCAGCTGTACAAATGTACATGGCCTCATTCAGACTGTAGAACGTCATTTTGTCTAAAAAGAAGGCACTGAAGTGTGCTTGAGAGTGTACTAGAGAAGGTGTTTAGTGTGTGACATTGATTCTCCCAGCAGATGGTGAGTTATGGAGAAAATGCCCGTAGCATACACAGATGGACGTGTTGGCTTTGCCTCGCATGGCTGCCTTGCCTCAGCCCCCTGTTTAGAACTAAGCTGGTTCTACATT
The DNA here is from genome assembly GCA_037974485.1 of Hemigrammopetersius urotaenia. Lineage (NCBI taxonomy): Eukaryota > Metazoa > Chordata > Actinopteri > Characiformes > Alestidae > Hemigrammopetersius > Hemigrammopetersius urotaenia. Next base: position 13,768,135 of record JBBPDC010000019.1, read on the forward strand.
TTCAACACTAGCATCTGGAGTTCCTTCACTTGTTTTACTGTTCACCCTTTCCAGTTACAGTGCAGTATTTGGTTCCTCAACCAAGCATTGTAAACCACAGACTACCTTTTGCGGCCACTTCCTAAGTGGGTTGTAAATCCTTGGTGCATTCAAGAGTGGTTGTAAGTTAAACATGGATGAACACCTTATTGAAACCATCTGACCATCTGAAGCCAACATAAGGGTCTCAAGCAAGAAGCCAGTGGACAAGGGGACCTGTGTGTGAGGTGTGTGTGCTGCAGCTGGTGTTGTGAATCAGGCCGATGCCACACATCCGCGATAACCCGGCTATTTCACAACACCAGGGTGGCCCCACTCCGCTACCAACAACGGCATGATGAAGATCTACCTCCGATGTCCTCCATTTCTCATAGACTTAAGAGCATATACTGTACTTCTTTAATGAAAATAATGAATTTCAAATAAAAATTACATTGAGATGTTAACACACTATCTTTTGTTCTTGTTGCTGAAAGTAACAATCGTTCTGCTGTTACACCCCCCACCCCCCCATTGTACTGCTGTGTTGGGAGGGGGGAAAGAAGCAATACCAGCTGGAACTCAAACACCTCCTTTCAAAGCTGTTTGAGCTGCAAAACTGTTATGCGAGGTGGCAAAATGACCAGTTAGAAGAACCCTTCTCTCTGTCTCTTTTGTGTGCCTAATTATAGAAAATTAATCAGAAAGCTGAAAGGAAGACAGGTATCAGGGGAGCACCTGTGGACAGATTTTGTGAGATCTGCTCTAATTACACAGTAAAGGCCCCAGCAGTGGGGCTTCCAGAGCAATTTCTGGAGGAATAATTACTTAACCCAGAGCTGCACCCTAGGTCACATGTATTTGTGAACCTGAGTGTGAGTTAATGAGGAACTCAAAGAATGATCAGTCGTTGCCTTAGGGGAAGTCTTTCAGCCGAAACTACATAATGATTTGTCAGTGTGTTTTACAAGGCATTATGACCAGCTGGGGTGAAGGTCACCAAAGACAGAATTGAAAAGTTAAACTTTTTTTTCTGTATTCAGGGTTTAAGATATAATGAATAGAATCTACAATGACAGACCATTCGTTTATCTCTTGTTAATCTTTAATCATCAGCCTTCATCAGATTAACAGTCTTTTCAATTATCCACTCCAGTCCCATGAAGTCAGTTCCATAATTATTGGCCCTTTTGATAAGGATGGTTAAAAGGAGGTCATGAAAAAATGGCTTTATGGTTGATTAGCTCATTTAACACTGAACATATGAAAGAAATCTAATCGGTACTTCTAATTGAAGAACATTTAGAAACAAACAAAAGACCCATTACAGAATCTCTACAGAGGTCCTGGGTCCTCTCCTCTGGACCACTCCTCAGCTCACTCCATAGATTTTCAGTGGGGTCTATGTCAGAGGATTGGGATGGCCTGTCCACAGAAATACTGTGACTGGCATTTCACATATTGGACAGCATGGTAACACAAGCTATGACCAAGTAATAAATAGTTTATGTATTCCAGTAAAAAAAAAACACCACATTAGTGAATTGTCTCTCACTGTTGACTGAGAGTTAACAGACAGAACTAAATCTGGCCCAAGTTAAGTGGTTCAGAGGACCACTATCCATCACTTGATTTTTGAAGGTCATCACAATTCTTTTTCATTTCCTTGGTGATTTATGAATATCTTGCCTGCTTTGGTAAAAAAGGAAGTGAGTTTGTCCTCTGTTTCCCCTGATTTTTACACATCAGTGAAACAGAAGTCATAAATGACTGCTAAAGAATTTCTGAACACTCAGTTGGACTTAAAATTGAAATATAAATACATTTTAATCATAAGAATTTATGCCAATAACTGACAAAGTTTTGTTTAAAAAAGGGATTTCTTAATGAGACTTCTAGTTTGCCTAGACATAACCCTCCTTTTGCAGATCACATTTATTTCAAGTTATTTCACATTTATTTCATTTTTTTGAGATTGAGCTAATTAACCACAAAGACATTTTCCATTACTTTCTTTACTCTCCTCATCAAGAGTGCCAATTACTGTGGATCTGATTATATGTTAATAACTAGTCTTTGTAGTTCTATGGCTCTGCATAATGGGAGAATTGGTCACACTTTGAGGAAGTGATGATGCCCTTCAGAGGCTCTGTGAAGGTTATCCTGCCATAGATCTCTAACACTGTTCTAATCATGTTTACATGCTCAAGTACAAGCCTGAGGGCCCCCAGGCAGCTCTTTAGGAATTACTGACTGTTTCAAAAAATCCCAAATGGCCCTGGTGTGCCAATGGCAGTTCCTTCCGGTTCAGGTACAATATAACCCTTCCACCCAGCCCATTCCCTCACTCACGTTGTCTTCCACTCACTCATGGAGGAGACTCCACAGTCTAAAGAGGTGATCAACCTCGCTACATTCAGAGGCCAATATTCTGTCTCTCCACCAATCAGTGGTGGAGATAACCGTAAGTATGCTGTGGAGGAGAATGGTGGATATGATGTGAATGGAGTGGCCTCCCGCAGCTCTGCAGTGTTGTCTGGATATGATACGCTGGATACACCACCAAGTTATGACTTCTATGCCAACACTGAAGTGTTCGGTAGAACACGGAAAATAAGACCATCACTCTTTCAGCTGCACTCTAACCTTGAGGTAGGAAAGGCAATAGTAATGAGATTTGTGATACCTGTGTTTATACATACTGTGTAATGAATACTGTATAGTTGTGGTATAATGCATGTTTAGATTCTAAACCATGGTTGCAAGAACTTTTTTTGATCATGTTTTTTCTAAATGGGAAATTATCTGGTTTATATAAATCCATTAATTTTATTCTTGCTAGTATACAGCAATCTTTGCTGGTAGGTAGTAATTTATTGGACAGAAATAAAAACGGTTAGTTGACATTTTAATTTCTTACTTGAATACTTGAGTGAACTTCTATTGTAGGATGATTCCTCCCCACCTCCCCTGTATGAGGAGACAAGTGGCAACAAAGAGAGCCCTGAGGAAGAACCAGCAGAACCTCCTCCAGAACCCACTCGCTTTGGATGGGTACAGGGTGTCATGGTAAGGACCCTCTACTACGTTTGTGCACAATATAAAGTCATCATCCTAAAATAGTTACTGTGAAGATGAAATTATGTGAAACAATTAGATAATAGATTGATTAAGAACAAAACCAGCCCAAGTGTCCAAAGTGATGTAGTGGGCTGGATGATAATAGTAATAATAAAAGTAATAATAATGATGATAATAATAAAATATTCATGACTTCTTTCCCCTGCAGGTTCGTTGTATGCTCAACATCTGGGGAGTGATTCTCTACCTGAGACTTCCCTGGATCACAGCCCAAGCTGGGATTGGTATGTTAGTCTTCATCGTCTTTATTTCTGCTCAGAAGGGGTTCTTTGACGTATAATAACACTGAACCCTTTTTGGTTCTGGATAGAGAAAGTTCAAGTTGGACATAACATTACTGTTTTGAAATATGATTCTTTTGACCCTCGTGTCTAATGTTCTCTCACTTTTTCTAAATAAATGTATATTTTGGTCTAGATTAGATCAATTTTATGAAAGATTAAATGTTCTGTGTATTTCTGCTTTGTTAGACCATAAGTGGCCACTTCGTCTGCATCCATTAGAAGGAATTTGGGTGATGTTTAAGGTGATATTTTAGCAACATTTTTTCAGTAGCCTACCCTTATCTAGTTTACATCACAACATAGCTAGAAAGAAGTGGCAAATACATAGAGCAAAACAACTGCAGTACAACTGAATAGTGGTATATAGACCCACCAAATTCACTGTAGAGCTTGGGTAGCTACAAATATGTGGTGAACAGAGTGACACATCTAGACAAAGATGAAACATGAGCACCCTCAGATAAGGAGAGGCTGAGGTGCTGATTATGGTTGAGCCTTTTTGTGAAGAAGGCAAGAAACATCACTTTTTTACTGCAACAGCCGCAGCGTCTAATGTGCCTTGAATTCGCATGCTTATATAGTCAGTCTCACATAGACTATACTAAATAATATCCTATTAGAGTAAAATATTTATATAGGATGTTGTCACATGTGTGAATAAATCAGTTTCACGCAGTTTGTAGAAACACTCAGGATAGTTTCATTCATTTTGGCCATTAGGCTGTTTTGCTGGAAAAAGGCTACTTTTACTGCCTTTTACCCATGTTTTATTTATAGCAACAGTCATTCTGGTTTCCATTTTTTCTAGCTCTACCAGCTACAACAGACCTTCCATTCAAAGCTGTTTGAGAAATCTAACAGGTGCTGCCATATGGAGCACCAAAGTGACCAGTTAACAGAACCCTTCCAGTCTGTCTCTTGTGTGCCTTATCATAGAAAATTCATCAAAAGCTGAAAGCAAAACTGTCAAAATGACCATTTATGACCATTGTTGTAGTCACATCTTTCTAGCATACATATTAAACAGGTTCACCTCCATAGAGAAGACCATTTAACAAGGAAAAGAACTATGTAAACATTCAAATGTTTTGCTGTAGTTATCATGTGCTGACCTGAGGTGGTACCTGATCAAGTAACAGATTTGTATGTGAGCATAAAATTCTGGGGATTTTTTAAAACTTTACCAGTAATCCATACTTTGCAGCACTGTTTGTATTTTCTGTAGTAATGCATGTGGTAGACTCTTCCTAAATATGTATGCAGGGTCCTGAAACTTGAGTTTTACATAAAATTGTGATTCGCTTTGGATAAAAGCGGCTGCCACATGAATGTAACGTAATGTAAAGCCTGGGATGCTGTTAAATTAATTTTGTGTGAATCGAGTTCTCTCTTGTTCTCCTCAGGTTTGACATGGATTATAATACTGTTGTCCTCCTGCATCACTGGAATCACAGGGCTCTCCACTTCTGCTATCGCCACCAATGGCAAAGTCAAAGGAGGTACGGCTGTTATTCATTTCCGCTGCTCAGTTACAGCCCCATCACACTACAACACGTTAAGTCAGAGACTCATTCTAAGGGTTCCACAATTCCACCCTGATTCTTCCCAGGTGGAACTTACTTCCTGATCTCCCGTAGTCTGGGCCCAGAGCTGGGAGGCTCCATTGGGCTAATCTTCGCGTTTGCTAATGCAGTGGCTGTGGCTATGCACACTGTGGGCTTTGCTGAGACGGTACAGGCACTCATGCAGGTGAGTACTGTGATCTAGCACCACTTCAAACATTTAGTTAAGACATACTTCACAAGTCTCCTTTGTTGACTGTATATTTGTGGTTCATTGCTTCAATGCTTTCTTTTACCCAATATCAGGAGAGTGGGTCAAGTATGGTAGACCCCATCAATGACATCCGGATCATCGGCGTAATCACTGTCACCTGTCTGCTGGCCATCTCACTGGCTGGTATGGAGTGGGAGTCAAAGGTTTGTGTGTTAACTTCATAGACCTGTCAGCAACATCATTTTTGTATTGTTTTTCTGGTAGGATCTGAACATAACCTTCATGTGTTCATGTGTTTAAACATCATTAAACACAATCGCAATTTTACCTCAGGCCCAGGTTTTGTTCTTCATGGTCATCATGGTCTCTTTTGCAAATTATATTGTGGGTACCATCATCCCAGCCACTCCACAGAAGCAGGTCAAGGGCTTCTTCAGCTATAGAGGTCAGAAAGTCAGTATGTTCCTCAAAATATCCACACTTCTAGAAAATGTCCTACAAGTTTCTTAGTTCCACTTTCCTTCTTTTGGTGCTCAGGCAGAATTGAGAAGCATATGGTTTTCTGTCAGCAGATTACATAAACGCATGTGTGGCACTACATGCTTCTTTCTTTTGTGCCCAACAGCGGACATTTTTGCTGAAAACTTTGTGCCCAACTGGCGTGGGCCAGGGGGCAGCTTCTTTGGCATGTTCTCCATCTTCTTTCCCTCAGCCACAGGCATTCTTGCAGGAGCCAATATCTCTGGTGACCTGAAGGCAAGTTTTTTCCTCTCTCGCTCACAATTCACCCTAGCTGTCCCCATTAATCCATGAAATACATTTATATGTTTAAAATTCTACATGCCTTACGCTGCATTCCAAGCATTGCATCTGGATAATCAATAATCTCCCTTTGGCTTAAATATGTCTCTGCTTTCTTTGTGTGACTATTCAATGGTTATGCTTGGCCTCTCTAAGTGACTCAACACACTCATGTATGCTAGTAGGATCCCAATGTGGCAATACCCCGTGGCACAATGTTGGCAATTTTCTGGACCACCATATCTTATCTCATCATCTCAGCTACAATTGGTGAGTGGTTGTAACTTGATGGCTCAAACTTCTAATGTTAATCATCTTTACTTAATATATATTTCTTCATTTAGACATGTTTCATGGTTTACATTAGGGATGCAACAATCCCTAGTGTGGATTTGATTCCATTTTTACAACCAAATTAACAAATGATTTGTCAGATTTTTATTAGTCACACTTTTTGGGCTGCATGAACACATAAGACACACATGCACTCTTTAATGAGCCCTACTGGCATTTCTATTTTTGAATGAGTCCGTTTCCTATTTACTTAAAATTTAATGAAGTGCTTTACTAATGATAAGAGCTGATGGGTTGTTTATCAGAATGAATCCAGCAAAGCCTCCTACTGAAATCCAAATTAGAAATTGGCTAATTGATTGTTGTTTGAACAAAAATGTGCTGATTCTGATTTTGTCCAGGTCCAGTTGAACATCCTTAATTGTCACTATACATTTCAATGTATTGAGATACACTAGAAAACAGTTTTTGTGGTTATGAGTCTAATGGGGTCATGCTTTTATGAATCAGGCTCATGTGTAGTGCGTGATGCCTCTGGTAGTCTTAATGACACCATCATGGCTGGATCTTCTGCTGGAGACTGTCTGGGGATCACTTGTGGCTACGGCTGGAACTTCAGTGAATGCATTACCAACAAGACCTGCCCTTATGGCCTTAGTAATAATTACCAGGTACCAGTAACTCTCTATGCATACTTTTCCCAGATCATTTAACCAGTACTTCATTAACAGCTCAGTATAAAAGTTTATATACATGTTTTAACAGACTTTTAAATGAAATTAAATGAATTGCCCAGGTTGATGGGTTAACTATAAAAGCAATATCTGTTTTCTCTTGTTTTAGACTATGAGTATGGTGTCTGGATTTGCACCTCTAATTGCGGCTGGTATATTTGGGGCTACACTCTCTTCAGCATTGGCTTGCCTGGTCTCAGCACCTAAAGTCTTTCAGGTGATAACATGCTGCCCCTGTTCAGTGTATTGCTCAAAAACAACAACAAATACAGGGCAAAATATTTAAAGGGGATAGCCATCGAAACGACTGATCTTTTATCTGGCCTATCCTGTAGTGTCTGTGCAAGGATAGGTTGTATCCAGCGATCGGCTTTTTTGGGAAGGGCTACGGGAAGAATGATGAGCCATACAGAAGCTACCTCTTGACTTATATCATTGCTGTTTGCTTCATCCTTATTGGTAGGTGAAAGTATGTAATAGCTCAGAAGCAGCCAATTACATCTCCTATATATAAACTCATACATATATACATACTACAAAATTGAATATAAATTATATTATGTACACATACTACAGTATTGAAAACTAATACTGCTGGAAGACTCTTAATGAAAACCTTTGCCATCCAAACCACATTTCAGCTGAGCTGAACACCATTGCTCCCATCATCTCCAATTTCTTCTTGTGTTCCTACGCCCTCATCAACTTCAGCTGTTTCCATGCCTCAATCACCAACTCTCCTGGTGAGACCCACTTTTTATACATGTTTCCACTGATTCACTGTATAAAGGCTCTATAAATTGTTCTTGGTTATATATATGGTTCCTTGCTCTAAATGGTTACAGAATTATGCATGTTGTCACTAATTTGCTACAATAATGCAGTATTATATGAATACTAAGAGAATGTGTTAACAAACTGCACCCTTTTGAAGATAACATATTTTTACCTGAGAATGTACAACCCACACACTATTACCACAGTGTGAAAAAGACTTCTATGAGATCTTTTAATGTGGTTTCCTCTTATGTGTAGGCTGGCGCCCCTCATTTCGGTTTTACAGTAAGTGGGCTTCTCTTGTGGGTGCTGTGGTGTCAGTGGTCATTATGTTCCTGCTCACCTGGTGGGCTGCTCTCATAGCCATTGGGATTGTGCTCTTCCTGCTGGGATATGTGCTCTACAAGAAACCCTGTAAGACCAGCACACACTCCATCTCAAATGAATATCATTATTTGTTTAGAGTGGACATGCTTCTCTTGTAACAACATTATAAGGAAATAATCGGATAACCCTTTTTTTCCTCTCTGTTCTAGCTGTAAACTGGGGCTCCTCTGTGCAAGCAGGCTCTTATAACATGGCACTATCCTATTGTGTTGGTCTCAACCAGGTAGAAGACCACATAAAGAATTATAGGTAATCTGTGTTAAATGCTTTAAATTGTGAGGCAAATATACACAGTATTTACACACACTTTAAGAGTAGTGTTGGACTAATGATTTTATTTCTGTGATGTTAAGGGGTGTTATAACGGAATGGATCAGATCACATTACTTGTGTAAAACTATGATCTTTATCTAAAATCTTATATATATAGAATGAATACATATATTGTAAGTAAAAGCGTATATGTAGGGATATGCCACAATACATCACTATGTAAGTGTATTAGGATAAACTACTAAATACGACAGCCATGATGTATATCTAAACAACCCACTGTATTGTAATCTTAACAAATAGGCCACAAAGAGTTTTCAATGATGCATTAAAAATAACGGTGCACCCTGCTGCTTGAGTGAACATAATTTGAGAGCAGTTTTTCTCTGCCTAATGATGCATGCTATGTAACCACATATCCCTGTGATCACCCAAATGAAGGTTAGTTTTAAAGTAACCAATCCTTTAATGTTTAACAAACAGTATGTTAATGACTCATAATAGTATCATAGTTGCTTGAAGGGCTTACTTTACTTCAGCAACATTCAGTGACAAACAAGCCATTCATAAGCTACCAACTGATGGCACCTTTACACCAAGCAACTTAATTTTTAAGTAAATAAGCATCTAGTTGTTAATAATAAATAATAATAATAAAATGTTTGGCAGTCATTTATGCAATGACTGTGGATCTAACAATGGTTAGATCAAAAGGACTTTGAGGCATGCATTTTTAAATATCGTGCCCACATAGTCTTGCTCAATAGCACAGACTTTTTTGGAAACACAAATTACTAAAAGCTGCCATTACACACTCTCAGATGTGAGCATGGTGGATGGGCTGCCAGCCTGCTGTTTAATGATGTTGCAGCACAATGTTTCTAATGATAATTTACACCATCGTTATAAAGTAATGTTATACAACAACACAGCAGCTAGAACATGCAATACATTCATCAAAGATATAGCCTAGGCTACTAAAACGAACACTAAAACTTAACAGGAACTGGTAATAACTGTAATGCTGTATTGTGTGCTGTTGATCTTAACAAGCCTGGACACATCTACCATTCAGAGGCTGCTGCATCATTTAGCATTTTCACGACATCGTCACATAGACATCTTACAGACTTTTGAACTAAAACTTCTATTTAGTATTATAAATACGGATCTTTTCTGTGTGTGTAGCACTGACAATTATGTGCTGAACTGTTCTTTCCATATTATTTCTTGTGTCTCACTCTTGTGTTTTTGTTTTTTTTCATGCTTATAGGCCGCAGTGTCTGGTTCTCACTGGGTCACCTAGTTTGCGGCCAGCCTTGGTGGACTTTGTTGGTACCTTCACCAAGAACCAGAGCCTGATGATCTGTGGAAATGTCATCACTGTGAGTCTATATGTTCCCCTTAACTGTTTCAATTGACAAAATATATCTCAGTCCATTTCCTTGCCCAGTACCAGTAGAGTAAGTTTTATGGTCCACAGTGCAAAATAAATTAATTCCCCCCCACATACACAAATTGTGTTCACATAATTAAATCTGCTTATTTATTCTCAACAATTCTGGTGCTCTAATAATAGCATTATCTTGTCAAATAAGTCAAGGGTGTAAAATTTTATAAGTAGTGATATAAGGGGTGCAATTATTATAAAAGTTCTGTCACCAAAGCCTGCACTACATGGGCACCAGTGAAATAGCCTGCTCTTCCCTTCCCTTAATTACACCACTGCCAATAGCATGGAATAACATTTCAACCAGAGTAATTGTTACACTATCAAAGGAACTTTTCACAGTACCCTTTACCCTCCTACACACACTAACTTTATATATTCTCCAAAGGGTGGACCTTCACCTGATGCTGTGGATGCAGCAAACAGTAACAATCACGTGTCATGGCTCAACAAGAGGCACATCAAGTCTTTCTATCATGGAGTACTCGCTGATGACCTGCGCACTGGGGCACGGATGTTGCTGCAGGTCATCCTTCTACCACAGTATAGAAGAAACAGTTGTAAAAGTTCATTTGAGTTTTACGGTATGATTGAAGTGCTGTCTGAAGTTTGACGGTCTAGTTCCTTTGTGGCTAATTCTGATGTGTCCCTATAGGGTGCAGGTTTAGGTCGCATCCGGCCTAATGTCTTAGTGCTGGGATTCAAAAAGAATTGGAACAAATATCCACCGAGTAGCATTGAAAACTACATAGGCATTTTACAGTAAGTTCTACATTTTAATACCTTATCCCTTAGACCAGTGGTTCCGGGACCCCCTTAGGGGGGCGCTAGAGATTGCAGGGGGTGCGCACAATTTCTGAGGTTACCAAAATTAGAATTGTACAGATTAAATTAATAAAATCCCAATATCTGAGAAACATGTGTGTGTGTCCAAGAGTTTTAAGAGCAAACACCTACAGCCGCTGTTTATTTATAGTTTGTAATTAATCACTTGATTCTTTTTTGCGCATCCATGCGGGTGGGGGGGGCTGGCTTGTCTTGGACAAGGGGGGCTTCAAGTTACAAAAGGTTGGGAACCATTGCCTTAGACTGTAGAGGTTTTCAGTGACATTTGACAGTGAAGAGCACTATGTTACATGTTTCTTAGTGATGCATTTGACCTGCAGTATGGCGTATGCATTCTTCGGATGAAAGAAGGTCTTGATCTGTCTCATCGAGCACATGGTAATAGCTGTAGTAAAAGTGATGTAAATACATTTAAATTTATGCTTTCCAACAATTCATCACAATGATTATGTTAACCTTTATTTTACTGCAGTAAACCCAGGATTCGAGGCAGCCACAGAGCCAGGACTTGACGGCAGGAACATCTGCACAAGTATGTATTGTACTAGGTGTAATTAGGAACATAATTTATGTCAGCTGATGATCTACTTATACATACAGTAGGATATGTCACGTTCCCCTCCTGTTTGCATGTGAAATGATTGAGAGCACCAATAGGAACCGCCTTGCTGGACTTGATACTTTTATTCATCACAACTGAAACTGGCTCGAGGGCCATACAAAGAGAACGGAAATAAAACAGGCCAGGAGTACTCACACATAAACATAGGAGAGGGACTAGCCCAGAAGACCAGTACTGTGAACAAAATTCCACCATGACTAACAAGTCATGGTGCACAGATTATAAACCACACAGACATGAACCTGGACCAATAGGAGTCACAGAAGGATTACCAGG
>JBBPDC010000019.1:13788915-13802252 GCA_037974485.1 Hemigrammopetersius urotaenia
TATTGGCCCTGCGTCCCAATACTTTTGTCCATGCTAGTTATATTTATTCACAGTGCCTCTCAATGGACGTATTGGGACGGTAACGCCGTTCAACTCTAAGGCCAAACGTCAATATTTAGTCATAATTTTTGTTGACGAAAGAAACACTACACACAGGCACACGCACACACGCAGGCACACAGGCACACCACACACACACACACACGCAGGCGCGCACGCACACAGGCACACCACACACACACACACACGCACACACACACATACACATGCTATTAAAATCGCCGACGATCATCTTAATTTAATCGTGGCAGCCAAAATCGTGATCGTGATTAAAATTCGATGAATTGTGCAGCTCTAATAATGGCATGTTTTATCTTTTTTCTGAATGTTTAAATACTGCGTTTTAACCTTTCAGCCATGCTGCCATGGCGGCTGCCTCCTCTACGCATATAGCTCCTCCTGCTGCCTCTTCACTTCCTGTCGCTCCACATCAGGCTACTGTGCCTGCAGCTCTACCAAATCAGGGCCCAATTGACAACTTACCAGCCAATCAGAATGCCCCAGACCCTGCCTTCATCAATCCAGAAGGGGCCAATCAGAATCTGCGGATGAATGCCCAGGGCGGGCCTGTAATGGAGGATGAGGAGGATATGGAACGTGATTGGCTCGATTGGGTGTACACTGCCTCCCGTTTTGCCGTGTTCCTGAGCATCGTTTACTTCTATTCCAACCTGAGTCGCTTCATCCTAGTGATGAGCAGCCTTATCCTCATGTACCTGTGAGTATCAAAACATTTTAACAAATATCTCTTCGGTTAACAGATTGTTCTTGGAAATGTCAGGGTGACCAGCAAGTTGTATATGTTAGAGGACTGTTTGATTAGTGAGTCTTCTTGTTCTCTCTTATTTTTTATTAAATGCCATGTCATTCAAGGAGACGGGACACTGTAACTATGACGGATCGCTACTGGGAAATTAGTGGTATTCCAGGTTTATTAGAATGGAGCAAATGAGGACACAGGCTATTATTTATAGTGCATAAAGAGATTTCATCATCCACTGACTCTTTATGTACCTTTGGACTTTGAGTAAGCATTCCCCTACACACACAATGAGGTTGAAGACAAAGAGAAACAGCAGTCCAATGTCCAGTGCCTCTCTGCAGTCAGTATGGTCACTGTGCTTCATCTGTATGATTGTGCAGTAGGTGTCATGCTTACTGCCGTGTGAGTGGGAACACGCAGCTTGGGAATCGCTTCTTTGCTCTCCAGCTGTGCTGTGGACATTAGGACTGTGTGTCAGCTCAAGGACTCTTCAGCTTCAGATAAACTTTTATCTATATAGACGTAGCACTGCAGATTCCAGGCTTTTCTGTAGCCTTTCCTTTCAGGCAATGATTAGCCTGTTATGAGCATGCACAAAGAGAAGCTGACATTCTCGTGCTGTCAGTAAACTTGACCTTGTGGTACAAATATTTCCAGCCGCGCTGCTCTAAATCCAGTTAGTTATAGGATGGTCTAGGTGCAAAAATTAGAAACAAGCAGCTGCACACATAGGGAACTATTTAAGCACAGTCGGTGTCCTGTAACAGGCAGTGAGTTTACTGAGTGTTGTGTGTACCACTTTCTAGTGCCCTAATCACTCTACTGTGCTCTTTTTAGGCACACTGTAGGCTGGTTCCCATTCAGGCATAGAGCTCAAGTCAGGCCTCCAAATCAGCCAGCACCAGAGGTCATCCAGAATCAGCAAAACCAGCACCAGGACAGACAACCAGAGCCGGTGAGGGATCCTTACCACTAAAAATCCAGTTTATACAATTCTTTGCAATAACAGCTTACATGCCTACAACATATAGACACAATATTGTTATTGTACTGCTGCATATTGTGAAATGCATTACAATGTACAGTATTAAACCTTGGTGACTTGGTGAAAGTCTTGCATCTCAACCAGAATCATTTTAGTGAGTTGGAATGAATGTTTGATTCATCCAAATACCTACAAAAAGCTATAAAAAAAGAAATACGTATGGCCATTTTTCCAGAACCAGATTATGCGAAAGCCAGTGAAAATTAACTGTGTGTGCTGTAGTCCAAAACTGGTCCATTAGCATGTGTGAAAATTGTCAACACATGTGTCTGTAGTTTGTGACTGATCTACTTTGCCCAAAATGACTTTCAAATGACATCTATTGCAAATTGGCTAGTTAGCATAGCAAAGTTTCTTGTACCCAGCTAAAATAAGAGCAGTTTGTGAAGTACCAGATGAAGAACACATGCAGTTGCATAACTACCAAAAGATAAACACTGAGGCTTTGTCTTGAACGATACATTTTCAAGTGCATTTGATTTGTGCATTTTGCATATATTTTTAATGTAAAAGGGTAATGCTCAGCCCGGTGAGTAAGAAACAGTAGCGTAAAAACAACCAATTTGTCGTCTTCCATCCCTGAAAACTTTTTCTGTCCTCCTGAAGGTGGCAGTGCCTGCTGAAGCGGAGATTGATGAGGCAGCAGGAGAAGCTGCTGTTCAGCCTTCCATGACCGCAGTTCCTGTGTCTCCAGTTAGACCTCCCATTCTCTGGACAGCCTGGGTCTTCTTTAAAACATTTTTTGCCTCTATCATCCCTGAGGCTCCTCAGGGTGTGGCCAACTGAGTTCTGTAGAACCTGATGTCTACATGCAGATAGACTGATAGGGCAAGAGTTGACATGCACGCTGAGGAAGAACTGGCCTCCTCCTTAAAAGGACTTTATACAAAGTCTGCTCCAGTACTTGTGATTTGGATGGAATTTTGCAAATATGATTCCTGGTTGAGACTTCACTCTTCACAGTTGAAGCTCCAGGATCACCCATTCAGCACTTCCAAGCAGTTTGGCACTGTGACCAAAAACTTAATCTCTTCCCTTGAACAAACAGTTATGTGTGTACATAATGTAAATAAGTGCTGGATACAGATGTAAATATTTCTGTACAGTTTGCACAGCACTTTAGTTTATGTTCATGACAGCATTGGTCTCTCAGTTTGCACAGGGCTCATATCATCAGGACTTAATTTTCCCAGAGTGCTCGAAGATGAGTGATCCAGAGATTAAACCCAGTGGACCACGGCTTATCTCAAGATTCAGGCATTATTGACAATGAAGGCTATTCATAAGTTCTTTGTGTACAAATTCCTTTTTGTGGCTGAGTGCAACTATGTCTGGCACTTTAGCTTTAAAAAGGCACTTCCTTTGCTCATTCTGTATCTGTGAGCTGAAAGGGATGTACACAAATCATGTGGAGAAGGTGAAATATACAATATTAAGAGTACAATAAGTGGTCTGCTAAGCAGAGGGGAGCTAAAGTTGTGTCCTCTGGATCAAAGTAGGACAAACCTCAATTCGAATCCTTCAGCTTATTTACATAAAGCTACTGCACTCTGTGCTTTGATAAAACCGATCATAAATTAAGGTTTTGATCTACTATATCAGTATGTTTTCCTTTCAAAG
Organism: Hemigrammopetersius urotaenia; assembly: GCA_037974485.1. Classification (NCBI taxonomy): domain Eukaryota; kingdom Metazoa; phylum Chordata; class Actinopteri; order Characiformes; family Alestidae; genus Hemigrammopetersius; species Hemigrammopetersius urotaenia. The sequence goes on from JBBPDC010000019.1 coordinate 13,792,404, forward strand.
GGCTTTAGCCTGGCTAATGCTACTAAGTTATGCTATTTAACTTTGTACAAGGAAGTGAAATAATAAACTTCTTTCAAAAAATGTTGTGCCTGCTTTGTGATAAAAGATTACACGTTGCCAAAGAAGATGCCGTACCAAGAATTGTAATTGTGTCCTTTTAAGGCAACTGCTTTGCTTTCATTTAACATTCTGTTTCTTTTTGTTTGTGCATTTGTTCCTGGACTTCAGCCAGGCAATCAGACTGCATCAGAATGCATACATATATGGAATGACTATCATGGAGATACAACTTGTTCTCTAGCAATGCACACTTTTTTCCTGTGGGCAATGAGAAGGATCGCTGTTCTGGCTATATAGCCACGATTTGAACTTGTTTTTTTTTTTACCCTTCTCCAGAGCTGTGGGGTTACTGCTGTACATGCTAACTTTATTCCCCTTTGTCCTGTCATCAGCAGTTGTATCTGACCTTGCCTTGGCCTGGTGCACTCTCCCTCAGTTGATGTGGGCCTGTGTAGTACAGGCAAATGTTTTCTTTATTTTTTTAATAACCCTCTGTAACCCCTGCTGGTCGATGCAAGTGTACTTTGGCCGAAACATCAGCTCACCCCTGCCCTCCAGCTTGTTTAAAAGCCAGCAGAAGAACACCATTAAAGCCAGCCCCCTGGAGGCCCTTTCCACCCCCACTCCCCCTGAGTGTGTTTCATCCCTCCTCCTTTCAGCTCCCTCAAAAACAGAGGTTTTCAGAGCCAGAAAGAAAGCTAGTATTGGTTACATCATAAAGGCAAAGCAAGGTCTGTGCTCATGAGGACATGGACAGGAATGTGGCAGTGCTTGGTCTAGGACTGCTCCTGCTCTTCTCTTCAGCTGAAGCGGAAGAGTTGTGCCTGGATCCAGCTTCGGCCTACAGGTTCACTGGAGCCGTGTGCCGGCTCACCTACCCTGCTGCTGTAGTCTGTAAGTAGTATTCTTGGTAGAGGGTGGCATTCAGATCTTTTATTTGTACTCGTCTTAAACAGTGTGGAGTAGCTTTTATTAAACTTTTCTAAGACGAATCCTGCAACAGCACTGAGCTACAGGAGTTTTCCGGGATTATAGAAATAGACTGGTCTTGAAAGATCAGTGGTAATACAGTTGTGAAAAGCCTTTTCAGTCAAGCCTAGATCTAGATCTGGGTGGGCCAGTTACACCGATACGTCCTTTGGTTTCTTCTCATTTACTGTCTTTGTGCAAAACACTGTTGAGTGAAACTAGGCTTCTGGGTGCATCCATTTGGAGTTATGTGGGAGGGAAGAGTCCTGGGCTTACATACTTTGAACACACCCACACTCATTAGATTAGACTAATTATATATTTTTATTATTCGTATATGAATTTATATATATAGCTGTATTAGCTCAGTACATTTTTGAAACATGAAAAATTGATCTCAAAAGTAATTGAAACTGAGAATATGTGTATCATGTGCTGAGAAATCAGGTCTAGGAATAGCAGTAAAAGCCATTTGTACAATAAAACTATGAGCATTCAAAATGCAACCCTTTTAGTCTGTAAGCTCATTTCACATTTCACACTGACGGTTATCATAATTTCACATTATTGTACATACTGCCATTGTACTTGCCTTTATGACCTCTTTAATCTTTTGTTGGTGTCCCAATTATACTATTTCCCCAGTTACTAAGTATTATTGCCACATCATAACAATTTTGAACTCCGCAGTAAATGAGAAGACGACAGAGGTAATCAAGGCTGCTTTCCAGCACGCCAAATATCCCAGTATTCAGGGGGAGAGGTCCTTGCCCTTCATAGGCAAACTGGAATACGGATTGCACAAGTAAGTGAATAAACATTACTGGTAAAATGGTGCTTAGGTACAAATATGTTTGTTGCAAATACCACATCCATCTGATGTCATTATTCTTACCTCATACCAGAAGTTGGTACTTTTCACTTACATAAGTGTTAACAAATCAAAATGTTTACTTTTACCATTTATGTATTATTCCTTGGTTTTATTTTATACATTGCACTATATTAGGACCAAGGCCCAATTTTTTTCATGCTGATCTCCTCAATTGTAGCTTGGAGATCCATAACCTGTCAATTGGGAAGAGTGACTTTGAGCTACGGGAAAATGAAGGCATAGGGATTGATATCTCCAATGTTTCTGCCATTTTTAATGGAACCATCAACTACTCATATGGGAGTGCTATGTGAGTATACCACTGCATTATCATATGTAAGAAAACGTGCAAAATCCTTACACTTTAATTTAATTGAATAACACAATGCCTTTTACAGTCCTGTCCACAAATGTTTGGACAGTGACCCTTTTCCCCCAGAATGAGTTTAAGAGCACATTATCAGTTTGACTTTTGTGAGTGAACCATAACCAGCCATCTTCTCTGGTGCTTCTCTTCCAGTGTATAAAACATGCGTTATTAGTTCCTGTTCATACTGGAAATTCCTCATCTTACATCCTCTTTTCAGTAGATGAATTAATGTAAAGTAGCCCCTTATGCTTGGATGCGAATACAGCACAGCACAGAGTGAACAATATGAGATTCTTTCTCTGCATTTAACCTGTTCACCAGGTGAAGCAGTGGGCAGCCAACGTGATGCCGGGAGAGGATGTGTGGGGATGGTACTTTGCTCATGGGTGCCTCAGTGGTGCCACTAGCAGTCCTGGGATTCAAACCCATGGCCTTCTGAAGCAGGGGCAACTCCCTAACCACCCTAATGCCCAGTAAATAATGATTTTCTATGTCATGTTTAATGAGGTTTGCCAGGCAGTCCCACTGGTAGACATACATACCCATGCCACCCTGTTGCATCATAAGGTGCTTTGGATCTTTCCTCACCTTCCTCATTCACTCTGACACATGCCTGTTGTCTTGACACATGACTTAGTCTGGCAAATCTACAGGCTTTTTTCAGAATTTCTGTTTTTTAGGACAGCTTGAACTTTGAGGTAAGCCTCTGAGGCAATGCTGGTGAATTATTGTATTAATTGTTATCTTTTACTCCTCTATCCCCACATCCTGGGATAGGTTACTCTTTTACTTAGCTGTTGTTCATGATTGAAACTGTTCATCAATCTGTAGTCCACTAGGGTGTGTCATTTGGTTAAGCTCACCTCTGCATTCTTGCTGCATTCCAAGCACTGGGCATGAAGTCACTTTTTGTTTTGGTTAAGCCTCCTATTGATTTATTCTGGTTACATGATAGCCTGCTTACTGGCCTTTCTGTTTGGTCTTTACACCAAGGCACAACAGCATAAGACTGCTTCAGCTAATCATGCAGCAAAACACACAGATGGCCAAGCAGACAAATTGAAAAAAGTTATAAAATGTACAAATGTGACACACAGGATTGTCTACATTGTGTGATTTTTATGTGGTTCACTCAGTATACATAATCCTTTTAAATACTGGGTGGAGATAGCTCAGTAGGTGGGATACTTGCCTCCAGACCTCCAGTCATGGGTTTGAATACTACCTTCAGCACTACCACTGGGTCCCTGAGCAAGACCCTTAACCCTAAGTTGCTCCAGGGAGAGACTGCCCCCTGTAGTTAGGGAATGAAAGTCGCTTTGGATAAAAGCTTCTGCTAAATGCCGTAAATGTATCCTTGGTTGTGTCAATATTCAAATGTCTTGCACACTCTGCCTGTGACCTAGATCAGAATAAATTTATGAGTTAGAAACTAGGCTAACAGTGATGTTTAATGCCATGTTCTCTACCATACAGCTTCTCAGTGGGCCAGACCATTGATTTTGAAATTGAGTCCAGGATTGATCTGGTCATCAATTCCAAACTATGTAAGTTTTTTCGTCAATCTTTTACACCTGGTTGACATTTTATTGGGTATAATGAGTGTTTTTCGAGTGTGTGCAGCACAGGTGTGACGGTACAAGCAGTGTCCACTGTGTCACTGCTTGATCAGTCAGCCAAAAATATTCAACCCACATGGTCCCCGATGCCAGAACCTGTTCTCTAATTAGGGTTAGGGGGTGACTATTGAGCATAGACAGTGATGAGCTATGGTCTCCCTTTCAGCAAGGCTGGTGTATTCAGTAGAGTGGCCAGTAAGTAGACTCTCAAAACTCATGAGAACACTGCTGTGCTGATGCCTGCCTGTGCGCTGAGATGGTGTCTAAAAAAAGTGCCGGTCTGTTCTCTCTTTGCGCCAGATTGTGGAAAAGGCAGAGTGGCTGCAGACACTTCAGACTGCTACCTCACATTCCACAAGCTGAAGCTTCTCTTACAGGGTGACAGAGCGTGAGTAAACTGATCCAGACCATAGTAACTACCAACAAATGTGGAGCTGTAAAGTTCCTGATATCACATATGTATGGGTATGTTTACATTGTCACAGCATACATTTTGATGAGCTGTACATATTCAGTATTGCCATTCCTGTTTTCATAAACAAAATCTCTAGTACATTCAAACATTAACCCAATTAAATTGCTGTTGATTCTCAGCTGCCTGGATGACTAGACTAAACTATTCTAACAAAGCGGACTCTGAAAGCTGTAATACATTTCCTTACACAACCATGACATTTAATTTGAAAACTGAAATACACAACTTTGAATGCCAGAGCCTAATGGTTTACGTATATTGTACTATAGAATAACATTTTACTCTTGACTAAGTAATGTCCTCTAGATGTGGAGGATGGTTTGGATAATAATTCTGTCATGGTTTTACTATAGTTTAAAGGGCTCATGCACTATGTGGACAAATATTGTGGGATACCTGATCATTACACCAACTGGACATGCATTCAAACACACAGACTTTAACATGGAGTTGGTCTCCCTTTACATCAATAACAGCTTCCACTCTTCTTGGAAGGCTTTCCATGACATTTTAGAGTGTTTGTACAAAGGCCTGACTCGCAATCTTCGTTCCAGTTCATCTCAAAGGTGTTAGATGGAGTTGAGATCAGGGCTCTGTGTGGGCCAATCAAATTTGTGCACTGGGGCACAGTCATGCTGGAACAGGTTCTTTTTCAAACTGTGTCCACAAAGTTGGAAGCATGGTGTTGTCCAAAATGTATGTGTATGCTGAAGCATTAAGACTGTCTTTGAATTAAAAGGTGAATCCCAATACTTTTGTCTGTATAGTGTATCATTAAAAAACTAAAACTCTCTAATTTGATCCTTTGCAGACCTGGTTGGATGAAGAGGGTGTTCACAGATTTCATTACCTTCACAATGAAGCTAATTGTCAAGGGACAAGTAAGTAAACTTGCTCTGTGCTGCGGCATTCACTTAGAGAAGGACTGGAACTCTTTATTAGCTTGGCAGCTGGCACAATATAATACTGAGTGCTTTCCATGTCAATTACAGATCTGCAAAGAAATCAATAAGGTGGCAGACATACTGGCAGACTTTATACAAGAAACAGCAGGTAGGCTTGTGAAATGCATTTGCATGCAATTTGACTACTTTATGTCTGTGCACACGTGGGAAACACCCATAGACGCGCTGTTTGTTCCCGTTTTGAATGAGCAGGACAGTTTCTGAGCGATGGTGGCATCCGTGTGGATATTGGCGTAACCTCTGCTCCGATCATCAAATCCAATTACATAGAGTCCTACCACAAGGTAGCTCTCACTAACCTGCTTTTCAACATCAGCACAAATGTTACACCTCAGAAGTACTTATCTGTAGCAAAGGGCTGTTGTTGAGCTTTAGATGCAACTTTGCTCACTTTGATTAGGGTCCCACTGACTCTACTGCATTCCACTGCATTTCTGTTTATAGTCAGATGTCAGATTGCATTGTGTGTACTGATGCAGGAAGTGGCTTATATTTTGGTGTAGCTGACTGACAACACAGACCAAAAGGTAAAAATCATACGTTTATGTGGGTTTTGTTGTGTTTTTCATGCTGATTTCAAACCTGTGTTTAGTTTTTCTGCTCGTACTTTGTGATGAAGCTAGTCATATATTGCATGATCGTTGGTATAATTAGTATATAATAATCATATGCTGAGTGTTTTTGAAGAAACTGGTAGCTGACAGTTACGTGATTGGTGCCTTGATTGGTGGTTTATTAAAAAGTCTATTGCAAATCTAATATTACTCATAATCAAAAAACAAAACTGAAAAACTGACAGCAGATCTGAAATCAGCATGAAAAACTGGTTTAGAAAAGTGTGTTGTGGTTTCTGATGATTAAAATTTTTTTGTTGTTGACCTGTGTAATTAACAGGGCCTAGTGACCTATAATGGCTCTACTTCTGTCGTCAATTCCTCCGTATTTAACCCAGACCAGCTCACAGAGGAGCATAGTCTTTACTTTTGGATTGCTGATTACTTTCTGGATCCCTTGATGACTGCAATGTACAATGATGGACGATTTGTCCTAAACATCTCTGGAGAAGAGCTCACTGTATGTCTTTCCATTTGTGGAATCTAATGATATTAATGTTTTTGGAAATTCCCAACAGTGTCAGATCTTTTTCCTCCCTTTTATCAACTCTCTTTATGTCTCTCTCTTTGAAATGATCGCTTTGCTCTTATTTGAGTAAAGGTATTATCTTTTGAAAATGTTTAAAAAATTGTCAAAATGGTACTTGAGTATGTGTATAACTGAAGTAGTTACTACTTGCCTCTATGTGGTTGTACCTTTTTTGTATATTCACTACATTTGTGGTGAGTGGTTAAGTTCATCTTTTTGGATTACAGGGCCTGTTCCAGGCAGAGCTGTCCTCAGCCAAGCCTGAGTTACTGAGCAAGGTACTGTAGTGTAAACAGGTTATTATCAAACCACATGCTGAAATGTGTGAACATGATCCTGCTTCAAACACAAGTGCAGTTCTTTTTAGCATTGTTGCACTGCAAGGGTTCAATAATGAAAATCCTAAGCTGTTAGTAATACACAATTTGCATGTAATGAGTCCATGTTGTCCCATGGCTCTTTGTCAGTGTGTATGGTTTTGTTTAATTATTCTAGTGTCTGTGTTTTTGGGTTTGGACATGTGTCTTTTAGTGGCTGTCCTCTGAGGAGCCACTGTTGAAGGCATGGAGTGCATCAGTGCCCAACCTCTGGACAACCACAGAGGGCACATCAGTCAGAGCAGTGGCTGCAGTAAAGCTCTCCTCTGCTAAACAGGACGCCACTGCACTTTACCTTGAGACGGTCAGCCAACAATATATGTAACCTAAACCTGTTTTTACATATGCACATTACACTCATTCACCACTTGATCAGCTACATCGATAGCTATGCTATGTAGGTATTGTAACACTGTATCTGCACATTTTATTTTTACCGTCACTGACAAGATACTATTTGTATGGTGGGCCATTTTCAGGAAAACAGTAGTGTTATCTTTTCCAGTGTACTCCAATGTTTGTGTCAGTATCTAGTCATTCATCAGGACCACAGGACCTATCCTGACTGAAAAACTTTGAGGGCTATTTGCAATCCAGCACTCAGAATTGGAATCAGACAACTTTATTGATCCTGGAGGAGACTGCTTATGTCAAGATTGCACAGTTACACAGAGACAGGGACAATATTAACTATAAAGTCTATAAGAAAAGTCAAATAAAGTGTACCTAAATGGATGTAGCTGATAAAAGACAGCCAATCAGATTATGTTGTGGATCCTTTTAGGAGGTGGAGGTTCTTGTAAGAGCCTCCTATGCTGATAAGAAACTCATCCTGAATGGCACAGCACAGCAGTGAGTTCCACTCCAGTTCTGTATTGTAACCACAAGTTCTTATTTATTTACATCTAATACATTGCCTTCTATATGGCTTGCAGTATATCCATATCTAAGGTTTCCACCTCATCAGGAGTTTCTGAGGTAAAGGTGGGGTTGTGTTATAGTGTATGAATAAAGCCTTTCATAATTATGCCTCTGCTGCTATCACATCACTTTTTCTGCTTTAAGATGAATGCTTATCTTCAAGAGGCTGTTGAAAAGATTGGCATCCCCAAAGTCATATCCTGTGAGTCTTGTGTATTCTTGTGAATTCTGTTGTGCATATCTGTGTGTATTTTATATGTTTATATGTGACATTTTCATTCTCTTCTCCTCAGATCTAGAGCCAGAATTGACTGCTTTAATGAACCAGCAGGGGCTCAATCTCTTTGACCTCATCAACCCTGAAGTAATACCTCACAATGTGAGCATAAAACCAATTCTTTTATTGCCTGATTTACAGCCGTCTGATAAAATGGTTAGCAAAGGAGTACATGATCATTGTGTATTTGAGGTACCTGTATTCGTAGGGCATAATCATCCTACTTATAGTCACAATACAAAGATACATTAATAAAAAAAAAAAAACTCTTTGAGGTAGCTGGGCTGTTTGTGGTTCTTTATTATTATGATCTCTCTCTTCCTACAGGGTTACAATATAATACAGATGGACTTTGGTTTTCCTCACCATCTGCTGGTTGAGTTCCTCAGGAAGAATCTGGAATGACTGGAGATTCTCCTCATATTCAATGCTTTTAGCCATAACCTTTCCAGAAGTTAAATATATTAACCATAGATTAACCATTATATAAGGTTTTTTTTTTTACTTTCAAAGAATTGTAAATTATCTCTTTTTGGTATTGTGCTTGAAGAAAAAATGCAATAAAAAAATTTACATCTATAATGTATTTTATTGCTTCATTGATCATTGTTAACCCTTTGTGCAGGGGCACTTAATCCAGTTTCCTCTTTGCTGTTGTAAACTACACAACATTTAAAAGATTCTGAGTTTAAATTCTGAGTTTCCATAGTCTGTCTGCAATTTAGAGGACTTGGACATACGCAATATGGATAAAAGTACTGAGACACACCTCTTAATTATTGAATTTTAAAAGGCCCTTACTTCCAGTGAAGTGCTTAATGTTTCAGCATGCCAAAATATTTTAGATAACGCCATGCTTCCAACTTTGTGGACATATTTCAGCATGACTGCGCCCCAGTGCATGAAGCAAGGTCCATAAAGACATGGCTGGATGAGTTCGGTGTGGAAGAACTTGACTGGCCCACACGGAGCCCTGACCTCAACCAAATCCAACACCTTTGGGATGAACTGGAACGGACATCAGTGTCTGACCTCATACATGCTCTGCAGAAAGAATGGGCACATATTCACAAAGAAACACTCCAAAATCTTGTGGAACATCTTTTAATAAGAGTCTAAGCTGTTATAGCTGCAAAGGGGAAAATGTATATTTGAATTCAGTGTCATTAAAGTCAGAGTTGGTGCAATGGTCAGGCGTCCCAATACTTTTGTGTACATGTAACCGCAGAGATCTACACAACAGTCATATTTAACAGCCTGCCAAGATCACGTTAACGCTAATGTTAAGGCTAACCACATGTAACCTACCAAAAAATGTTAACTTCTCCTTTTGAGTGCCTGCATGAGATGGCCAGTAACAATATACATATAAAAATAGCCCAATTATCATTTATTTTTTCTTACATTATTTCACAAATGTATACATTATTTTAAATTATTTGCTAAAATCATACCAAATTGATGAGAAAAAATACTCAGAATAGAGATGACAATGTAAGCATTTTTAAAAAAAATAATTTAAGACAAAAAATAAATGGCAATCGACCAATTTTGTATTTATTTATTTGTATTAATGTTGTGATGCAATCACAGCAAGCGGGAGACTGGTGGCTTACATAATCTTTTCCCCGTGATCAGAGTTTACATAAAAAGAAAATAAGTCAAGATGTCACACACATTTTATGTATTTATCTTACTGTCACTCTAAGCTGGCATTGTCATGTCTCTCTCCTGTGGGGTTAAGGGGAAACTGAGGGCGCCGGAGCAGAACGACATGTTTCAGGTTTCCAAGGCTTTAT
>JBBPDC010000019.1:13810029-13820175 GCA_037974485.1 Hemigrammopetersius urotaenia
GGACCTTGCTCAGGGTACCTCAGCGGTGCCTAGCGGTCTTGGGGATCGAACCCGGACTTTCTGGTCGCAGGGCGGATCCCTTAACCACTAGGCCACCCAACTGCCCCAGTCAGTGTTAGAGAGGCCTTTAGTTTCTTAGAAGTTACCTTGGGTATCTGTGTAGGTCCACCACTCCTGGAGAGGGTACCAGTGGCCAGTGGCCTTTCCATTTGTATGCAATTGGTCTTACTATGCAATGGCGGAGTGGTTTTGTCAATTTTTCCAGTCTGATAAGCATCAATAACTCTTTTTTGACGTCCTTACAAATCTTCTTTGTTCACTCTCTGATACCCCTCCACTGACGTGTTGGGAAGATCAGATTTCTGATTTTTAAATAAAACAGGATGCTCCCTCAGATCTGAGTGCCATCCCAACGATTGAAAATACCCTGGTCCTAATTTCCCCTTCAAATTCACTGCTGTTATTGAAGGTTGGCATACTTTTGCAACTCACAGATATGTACCATTGGACTATATCCTTTAATAAATAAATGATAAAGAAACATTTTTCTCATTTATTTAATTGGTTTCTCTTTGTCTACTTTTAGGACTTGTAGGAACAGCTGATAATGGTTTGGGTGTTATTTATGGTAAAGGGTTCGCAAAAACAGCTTTTACTTGAAATGAGGAGCTCAATGATTCTAAGTAATGGAATTGCTGGTTCCGCACCTAATACATTGTCTGATAATGTTGCACTGAAGCTTAATTGGTTAGGGTCTCTCTACTTTGATAGTATTTCCTCAACGTTATTTTTGCATTCCTTTTGTCATGTTGCTTTAAAAATGATTTACTATGTTGTTTTGAAATGTATTATATAGTGTGTCATCCTTAAAAAAGTGTGTAAAGACCTCTCTAGAGAAGCAAGTGTAGTCTGAAAGGCAAACAAATGGAACAGAAAACATCCCAGTCACAATTACAGTCTATTTCACAGTCAGGGCTGAACTCTCGCTGTCGTTCTCTCACAGCCACATAAACTCCAAGAAGACAATACAGAATACTGTTAAATGAACCATAGGAATGAACCATAGGAATGGCTGCTGGTTTCAGTTAAGGAAAAACTTTAAGACTTCAGTTAAGGAAACATTTTTCTTACACACTACAGTGTGAGGATTTAGATGTGATGCTTAAGGTTACAAAACCAGTGGTACAGAACGGTGGTGAGAGGCCTCTGACAGCCTGCACCAAAAGCCTGTGAAGTTTCCAAGCCTAAATGTAAGAGAGTCCATATCATTACAGTTTCATAAAACCAGGCAACAAAAATTTGTTTCATTACATTTTGTAGTGTTTCTTATACAATCTCAGCACCCTGATTTCGGTGGTAATGTTTATTTTCATGTAGCTTCAACGGTTTAGTTAGAAACGTCATTTTTAGAAAAATCTAAACTTGGCAGCTCGGCTGACGTGCTCTGTTGTTTGTTTGTTGTACATGTAGATAACTGGGGTGCCAACTCTCATGCATTGAGCGTGAGACACACGCAACAGTGAGCCTAGGAAGAAAATAATAGTAGTATTATAACAACCTTATAATGAAAAATATACATACCATTTAGTTTATCTCTAGAACCATTGAAGGCAGGAAATACTGATGTGATTTTCTGAATCAGTGTGCAAAACTTGACTAAGAAACATCAAAAATTGCAATGAAACAGAACTTTCATAAAAATTTGTTACCCAGTGTAATGGTTTTGGTTTGATTTATTTTTGTATATAGATTTTAAATACTTTTTTAGTCTTTTTGATGTAAAGAACACTGTAAAAGAGAAACAAAAGTAAAAAAAAAAACCCTAGAAAAGTAAGAACACCAACCCCTACTGCTATCGTACACAGTGGAGAAAGGAAGACGGGAAGCGTGGAAATGTACCCCCCCAGACTATTTGCTGTCTTTATAAATACACTTCATGGGGTCAGTAGTTAAATTGTGTAGTTCTGTGTTGTTTCAGAAAAAAGACCAGCTAATTGGCTGCCTTAAATAGAGTAAAGCAGCCTAGCACACTGACAATTTTATGCAACAAAGTGCTCTGTGTGTGTAAAAGGAGGGTAGTGGCATACATTAGCAATGAAGATGTGTACAATATGCAAGGATAAGTATTTTTTTACATTGTGTTGTGTGACACAGTTGGAGGTTCATAAGCTTGTTATACTTGAGGTAATAAAGCACTGAGTGAAAAAGATTCTGGCTTCTATCGTTGTTCATGCTGGTACATTATTTACATCTTAATGCAGATCATGCCTCCCACATAACCTACTTGCATGTCTCATAAGACTTCGGTGTTGTTGGAAGATTACTGTGGCGATTTGACTACATTAAATACAGATGTGGGATGATCAGTTTTGAACTATTTAGCTCTATCTCACCGGAGGTTTTTTTTTTTTTTTGCTCCGCATCTTTTGATAACTAAAAAGCACTTCAGTCACAATGATTTAAATGAACATCATTAATTGAGGATAAAATAAGAACTTTATTTATCCCGAAGGAAATGCTCAGTGTAACAAGAAAGAATAAAAGATAATAAGACACTGAAACAATGTAGCAATAAACAATAGTACAGCATTTGAGAAGAACAAATAATTTGTGTAACAAATAACAGTGTAACACTGACACTAATGTTCTTGTCATTGGGTTGCGCGATTTTTTATTGCCGATATTTTGGATCCTAAGCTTCCTATCAGATCTTACATTTTGAGATTTTTGTGGATTAGTTTAATCTCTGTGGTACATTTTGTACAATTCAAAAATGAGAAGTGGATTGAGGTTCAGCCTAGCAGGAGTTGCACTGGCTGCTTCTAGTCGCTAGGTGGTGGTACAGACACGTGACAATAATTGACGACAAACAGTTCAGTTTCCCATTCACGCGGCCATTAATTTGATAATTTAGTTGTTGTTCTTTTGCTGAATGAATGTGATGATAATGAGGACGCCAATAAAATTTTTTAGTAGTCATTCTAAGAGCAGACTAGGTACGTCCGGCTGCAGATGTGAGATTTGAGTGAATGCACAAGCTGTAGTAGAACAACTTGGAGCAAGTTGTACTGTTTTTAAATAGGAGCTGTTTCAGCGGCAGTGCTTAACAACAGGTGGTTTGTGGTGAATCACTAAGAAGGATTTTTCTTCTTGAGTTAAGCAGTTGAGTTGTATATATATTTGTGTGTGCGTGTGTGTGTGTTTTAGTTTTACTTTATAGCAGGTTTTATATTCTCTTAACAGCTCGTCTGCTTTGACAGGCAAGGGGTGAAAATGACTGAGCTCTTTCTCTGAAGTGTGACAGGGGTGTGTGTCTGCAGAGCCTCAGCGAAGAGGTGTGAGCTGTTTGTAGCTCTCAGCCGCTGTGGTGGGCTGGCTCACGTGTGTGTGTGTGAGCTGCGGGTGGGGACTGCCATGGGTCACAGGGAGCCCGCCCAGCCTCAGCCTGAGCTCGGGCTGAGGGAGTGAGCCGCCTGCAGGAGAACCAACTTCTTCTCACTCATCACTGACCAGCACCAGTGGGACCACACTCCGTGCCTCCTCGCTCCTAAGAAGCACCGGGCTGAAGGAGGAGAAGACGCCTGAGAAAAAGTACGCGTAGGAAAAACACGCGACCTTTTCTTTCTGAGCAGCTCCGAGAGGTTAGTGGTCTGTTTTCTGCTCGGATGCTGTGGGTTAAGGGGGGTTTATTGGTCACTAAGAGGAGCGCGTCTTGGAGATGTCGCCCTTTACGCGCATGGGTTCAGCTCCCAAATCTTAAAACTAGTCTGAAATTGGGCGTAAACACGTTTTACTCAGCAGCGTTAGAAACGAATCTGCATGTGCTTCTAATTATCGTGGATTTAAGCAGTACAGCAAACTGTCTGTTGATACGTTTTGTCTTTTTCCTCATTTTTATGCGTTGCATAACCTTAGAAAACAGTCTGTATTCTCCATACGGTGCATTTTAATGTTAAATACTGTTTATTACACACCCTGCCACACTGACCTGTTTGTAACTGCAGCTGTGCCCCTTCAATGGTCCTGTGCCTGACAGTCAGAGTGATGTGGGCAGAAGAAAAAACAACCCAAACTGAAAAGAAAAGAAAATAAACAAAAATATCTAAGGATTTAGATTGTGTTCCAGTGTTTGATTCTGTTGTAGTTTTTAGCTGGGGATCCGTTCTAGCCATTGAAAGTGATTCCGCTCCAAGTGCATCATGCTTTAAAATCAAGTGGCCTTAATTTTGTTAAAGAAAATAACAGTCGCCTCAATGGCTTGCCTTATAAGTTATAGTAATTCCAAGTAACAATGATTTATAGCAATCCACACACTGGATTGTATGTCATTTACAAGCATCATTAAGTCCACTACACGTTCCCTGCAATCCGGCTTGGGTTCTTATCGCATTGTAAACCTCGCATCTACAGCTGAAATGAAGGCTCTTATCATAGTGCTCTTATCACAGTGGCTATAATGATTATAGATTTCAAATAATGAAATCTTGCTCCAAGTGCCATTTATAATGTTTGTGTGGGTTTATGCCCAAAAACAGTCATAGTTCATTTTTTCCAGGCCCCTTTTAACCTCTCTTAGTCAGTGGAATTAAAGAGACTATTCCAGTTATTGTGCTTTGAAGAATTAAATGTAAATTGCCTTTGTTGTGATTGGTGGCCGAGTGTTGTGCCTTATCCAAAAAGGCTCTGGTTTGATGCTCTCCTGATGACTGCAGTGTGAAAGGGTGTGCTAGACTGCTGTGGGCTGAATAGGGGAATGTGATGTACAGCCTTGTTTCCAAAATAGTTGGGACCCTGTGAAAAATGTAAAAAAATTTTTAAAAAAAACCAGAAAGCGATGCTGTAACTGAGAAATGTTATTGTTTTGAAAAATATGTGCTCATTTTGAATTTGATGGCAGTTACAAGTTTCAGAAAGGTTGGGACAGGGACATATTTACCACTGTGTTGCATCACCTCTTCTTTTAACAGCAGTCTGTAGATATTTGGGAGCTGAGGATCACAATTGCTGGAGTTTTGAAAATGAAATGTTAAAGGATTTCAGCGACTCAGCAGTCATTTGTTGTATTTGTTGTATAATTCATGATGCACCAAAATGTTTTGATGGGGGACTGGTCTGGACTGCAGGCAGGCCTGTAGTCCTTTTTGAAATACTACAGACCCTTGCGGTTATAATGCATGCAGAATGTGTTTTGGTATTGTCTTACTGAAACAAGGCTCTGTCTGAAAAAGAAGCGGTGTGGATGGAAAAACCTGTTTATCTGTCGACATTAATGGTTCTTTCCCAGATGTGCCTCATGGGCCATTTTTACTGGTGCACATACCGCCGTGGATGCGGGCTTTTGAACTGTGGCCTGATAACAAGCTGAATGGTCCCTCTCCTCTGTAGCCTGGAGGATGCGGCATCCATGATTTCCAAAAAGAATTTCCAATTTTGAAGTTCTTCACCTCAGTACATCTTAAAAAAAGCGGTGGCATTTCAAGATGTGAATGTTGACATATATTTCTTTCTTTTCATGGTAGATTGTAACTGCAGCAACAAACTTTGTTCACAAACAGTGAATTTCAGGAGTGTTCTTGAGCACATCCAGTGATTTCCACTACAGAACTGTACAGAATGTGTCTTTAAGGCACTGTCATCTGTGGGCCTGAAGATCACATACATACAATATTACTTCTGGCTTTTTCTCTTTTAATTAACCTGATTAATAGTGAGATGATGTTGCACCATAGGTTTTGTTCAGTGTTCCAGTTTTGTCGGCTTTGTCCCAACTGTTCTGGAACATGAAAAATTTAATATGAGCTTATATTTTTCCATCAAAGTTTCAATGTTTTGAATGTTGTCTTTGTTTTATTTCAAATGAAATGAGTTTACATGATTTGCAAAGCATTGGTTTCAAGTTTTATTAACCTCTTGCACAGGTTTTATGCATTTTTGTAACCTCGCAACTCTTTGAGAAAGTGAGAAAATGTGGTTTTCCATTTCTTCCTGTTTAGTTAGATTTCACACCAGCGATGGTAAATAAAAGAATGGGAAGGCAGAGTGAATCAACCCAGCACTCTGCTGGAACTCTGCTGATTACTATGCAAAGGCAGTTTGGGGTTATATAATTAGTCCACAGATCACCCACAGATTCACACAGTATAATCTTCTTCTCCCGCCCAGAGAGATTTTTAAGAGGACTTGGTAGGGATTTATGTTTGACCGCATTTCCCAGAATGCTTTGGGATAGAGTGGAGCAAAACATCCCTTTCCTCTGGTTTCCCAAAACTCTGCAGAGTTTAGTGAAAAGTGCTGCATGACACCAATATTTAAATTCATTTCACTATTAAAAATCAATGTTTCAATTACTTTCCAGTAAAATGCTTGGTAACATGCTAATGTTGTAAGCAGGAGGAAAGGATTTGCGTTGTATGGGAATGTAGTAGGCAGACAGGTGAGTAAGCATGGAGCTGATGACCATCTAAGTGCTGTTTATGGTCTGGGATATGGTGAGGTGGAGTTTCCACTCTGACTATGGATGGGTGGACTCTAGCACTTTAGGAGTGTGTGTGTGTGTGTGTGTGTGCGTGTGTGTGTGTGTGTGTGTGTGTGTGTATGTGCGTATGTCTAAAGCTTTCTGTTGTGTCTGAAGTCCAGGGCTTGCAGCTTACAGTTAAATATTCCATTTCGTCACTGTCAGAATTAAAACACGGGAAATATATGATTATGCTGAGTGTGATGCTTAACTTTGTGAGGCTATAAAAGCTGCTCAGTCTGTTAGAAACTTGAAGCCTGTAAGTCAAATGCTGGATACTATGGGATGCTTGGCCTCATTTGGTGAGTTTTGCTCTCTGTTTCATCACTGTAAGTGTTTTAAAGGGATACATTTTAACATCTTCTCAACATTTTTGTTCTGTCCAGAAACCTAGAGTGCTCCGGACTGAGATGTTTTAAATAAATATAAAACCAAAAAGCATCAGAGCTAATATGATTTCATAGTGTTATAGTAATATTATTTGTCTATTGCCTACTGTGTTAATATATAGTCATTGATGGTAGTCTAGTAGGTGCTATAGTAAGAGGGTATCTTATTGTTAATAATAAATAGTCTAGACATCACATTGGTTCTGTCTAGGAATTTTACAATGCACATATTACCAAATGCCAAATGGTTTTCAGTTCATGAGTACATTCAGTTTGAGATATAAGAAGTATCTTGATGCTAAAGATCTCTAATTATAAAACCTACTCTAATTATGAAGGGTTCTTTATAGCATTTTATTTGGAGTTTATATTAAAATATATTGAAGTATATTTTATAGAATATACATTTGTGCAGTAATGGCCATCTTATTATTTTAAACCTGAAGATCTTATAAAACAGTGTAACAATATAAAAAAACACAAAAACCTATGGAGCTCCATTTTTATATACAATTACAGTAAAAATGTAATCTGAGTCCAAGTAGTGCTGGGCATTATGACAATATTTCATGTTTAATGGTCATTTTTCTCACAGTATGCCACACTTATTTTTGAGTGTAATTTAGACCTTGTCCAGACAGGCAGCTCATATCAGATTGTATTATATTATCTAATATGAGCAGGATTATGTGGACTCTGAATGACAGAAGGCCACATGAAATCTGACATTTTGTACTTTGATTCAAGCTGCATTTGTTGGTGGTTTCCAATGAAGTCTGTGGTGTGTCACATATCATAGCTTAAACATGCAGAGGCTTTTACCAGACATTTAGGTTCTATATTTTCACTTTGTATGCTGTAGTTTTACAGTGAATCTCAGTAAAGATTCCAAAAGCCTTTCAGGTGATTCTATCTGCCGACTAGATCATGTCATGTTTTGGTCACGCTCTGGTTGCTAAAGAGTTCAATACTGTTTGGGAAATATGACTGTTATAGTCGCATGATATTCAAAGCTCATAACAATGACAGGTTCAGTAAGTTGCATCTTCCATTATCAGAGTACTCACTCATGAATCACCGGCATGCATCTGTGAGTAAATGCGACCTACAAATAGATTTTGGTCACATGTACCTAAGTGTAACGCACTCAAGTATAAAAATCAAATCTGAAAAAAAACTGTTTTGCCTCACAGTGTGGTCAAAGCCTTCATCACTGATTTAGTTTTGAATTCAGAATTACAAAACTACTTGTTTTCTGATGGACTGTTTTGCTCTTCTCTCTTGTTTGTTAAGGTTGAAACCTTTCAGAGAAGCTGTGTGTGGTGACTGACCTCAAAGGTTAAAACTCCACATATATGTCATCAGGACAGTTAAAGCCATGTGCTAGTTTTTTACCCACAATGGTTTTTGATGCTGAGGTTTGTCGATTTTCTGCATTGGTTCAGTAGTTGTTGCTTGTGTTTCTTCGTTTATAATGGAAGGCAAGGCAGGTTGATGGATATAGCTCTTTCCATACACTGTGATCATTCAGTGCTTTGTAAATTTGAAAATACAAAATTAAAAAAATTAAAAATAAAAGAGAACAGTAATTACAATGTAATTAAAAACACATAATTCATAGTTTTAGGGAAGAATTTAAACAATATTGGGACATAATTACCACAAGATAACTATGTATGTAATTTAAAAGTAAAAGTAAAGCAATACAGTGGGTATAGAAAAGAATAACCACAAAATATCCACATTTTGTTGCTTTGCAGCCTAAAATGAAGACATGCATGCAAAAATAATCCAGATGTTTTTACTCATGATAACAGTTACAATCACAGAGATGGATAAAGGATCACACCTTATGTCAGAATTTTCAACAGGGGTTAAGTCTGGGCTCTGATTAGGCCACACAAGGACATTTACCTTCTTTTTCAAAGTCTGTAAAGTTGATTGTGTTGTGTGTTTTAGGTCAATGCCATTTTGGAAGTTAAACCTTCTTCCCATTAGCAAATTTCTGGCTGAGGGCAGCAAGTTTTTCTCAAGAATTTAAAGGCATTTTGCCCCATTTTTTTCTTATTTCCTGACAAGTGACCCTGCTGCAGAGAAACACCACCACAACAGGATGCTACCATCTCCATGGTGTCCTTTGGGTGATGAGCTATATTGGCTTTCTGCCAGATGTGCCGTTTGGTTTTGAGGCTAAATAGTTTGATTTTATAGTCTCATCTGACCGTAACACAATTGTCCACCTCAGAATCTTCGAGGTGCGTTCTAGCAAAGCTAAGTCAAGACTTGAGTAGTGACTTTTTTTTTTTTTGCAGGTCCCATACAAGCCACATTGTGATATTATAACATGCACACAGTGATGACAAAAAATCCTGTAACTGCTTCAAAGTTGCCACAGGCCTCTTGGTAGTGTCTTTATACAGTTTCCTCCTCGCTCTTCCATAGAGTTTGGAGGGACAGCCTGATCCAGAGAAGGTTCTAGGCATACCAAACACTCTCTGCTTTTTAATTATACACTTTACTGTACTCTTAATGATCGATAAAGCCTTTTTTAAAAAAAGAAAAAATCCATCTCCTGCCTGTTCACAGCTTTATCCCTGAGATCTTTTGACAGAGCCTTTGCACACATAGTTTTCATTCAAATTTCCCTGGAATGCTCCAGGAATAGTTTTTTATGCTAAACTATTCAAAATGATTAGAATTGATCACAAGTGGAAGCCAATTAGCTTGGTGTTCAAGGGAAAAGGTGATTAGTTATACATATTTGAGTTTACAATTATTTTTTTGGAGGGGGTGGTTCTTTATCCACCCCCAATTAATCTTTCATTTGGATCTTATATGTTGCATTTAGTAAATACAGCTAAAAAAAATTTGTTTGTGTATGTGTCTTCATTTCAGGTTGCATCATCCAATAAAAGATTTTCTTCATTTTAGACTCGTATTCATGTACGCCTAAATGTAATTTGGCACTGGTTTGTGTTGTGGCATGAAGTAACTGCGTGTAGCATGAATATTAATCACCTATGTTTGTATTCTCTGTCTATGGTGGTCATAGCCTATTTATGGTTAGTGACACTAACACAGAGAGAAAGACATTGGTACATCAGTATCTTAGCAACAGGAGCCCTTGCTGTGTTCCTCATGTCCTGGCATGACGTTCTTGTTCTCTCTCTCTTTTTGTGTGTGTGTGTGTGTGTGTGTGTGTGTGTGTGTGTGTGTGTGTGTGTGTGTGTGTGTGTGTGTGTG
>JBBPDC010000019.1:13862110-13901793 GCA_037974485.1 Hemigrammopetersius urotaenia
TGTGTGTGTGTGTGTGTGTGTGTGTGTGTGTGTGTGTGTGTGTGTGTGTGTGTGTGTGTGTGTGTGTGTGACTGAAGAGGGGCGTAAAGCAGCTTGTTTATTTCTGTTCTTCCCTGGGTGAGGACAGTGGGGAAGCCTGACTCAGTGCCTGTATGACATTAGGCCTTAAGGGCAGGGGGGCATGGCCTTGGCTTGGTGTGCAGTTCTTTTCTACATCACTGCTTTGCATGGCTTTTCACAGAACTTCACGTAATTGCCTTTGATTTAGTCCTCCTGTCATTTTAGAGGTTTTTTATAGTTTCAAAATGAATGAGCCATTGGATTTAGTTATGTAGTTATTGCCTTTTTTAGACATAGTAAAAAAAGATACAATTTTGACTACAGCGCAATAACGTTAGAAGAGTGTTAGAAGTGGACTCACTAAGAAGCATCCACAGGAATATAGAGAATGGTAAACATTCTGCATCTGTTTTAGTGGCTTTAGTGGAGAGGAAGGGGTGACTCAAACTCACCACAAAGAAGAAAAGCTTCCGCATTATGACCAAACTTAGTTAGGTCACACTAGAACACACAAAACGAACTTCATACAAGGCCATTTAATCTCTGTTTGTGCTTGATGATCACAGGACCCTCACAAATGGCCTTTTTTAAGATTGATTTGAACATGATCTGCACCGACATTTGTGTGTGGTTGTACAGCAGGGCTGTATTTCAGGGCCCTTGCTGTTGTGGTACCACAGGATTTTGATGAAGTAATGCACCATGGCAGTGAAGCAGCAGCAACTGTGCAGCTGGGAAATATATTTATTATACTGGCGTGCTGAGTTGAAGCAAAGCTCCATGCTAAATGTTAAGACTGAACAAGTGCCGCTGTGGAAAGCAGTGACAGTGTAAATTCAACTCTCACACTCAAGTTCTCCCCGTCTCACTGCCGACTGGAGTGCAAGTAGGGGGTGTTTGGGTATTAACAAGTATTTTTTGTATTTCAAGCAAGCCTTCACATTCACTTTCATATTTTAGAACTCATGGGCAGATTATAGTGCTGCATTTAATATTGTAATTGGTTGCATGTCTAGGTTCTTTCCAAATAGCTTTCAACAAACGGAGGGCATTTTAAAAACTGCCGTGTAGCGCAGAGATGCAGACCATAAGCTGATTTTAAGTTTACGCTCCTGTTGCAGCATTTGAAATGTGTGGCCTTTTGTCACTGGATGCATGCTCATTTGGAACCAAGGGGCCCCAGGGCCCATCAGTCCACTGTTGCTATGAAACACCCACAGGTTGGGATGTATGGCCCTGTTCACACCTTGGACTGTTCCACATTGAAGGACCACCTTAATTGAGATCCTCTGCCTGAGTGGAAGTGCATTTTTATAACAGTGTTATATTAAAAAGCGACATCAGTTTTGTATTGCTTTGATTTGCAGTACATTGCTGTGTCCTGTCAGTTAAAAATGACACATTTGGTTTTCATGATGTTCATGTATATTTGCTGACATAGCAGGTGTAGTGAGATCTGATTATTCTCCTGTAATGTTTGGGAGAATACAGAGTGATCTAAGACCATTTATTAATACAAAATCTCTCCAAATCCTCAAGGGGCCTAGATTCTTTGAGGACTGCCATCTTCAGCCCATAGGTTTTCAATAGGGTTTAGAGACTGTGATGGCCATGTCAATAGCTTGATTCTCTGCTCTTTGAACCATTTTTGGACCCCTGTCCTGTTAAAAGATCCAGTCATGACCCAGTTTTAGCTACTTGGCAGAGGCAGTCAGATTTTCATTTAAAATCTCCGGGTACCTAATTGAGTCCATGATGCCATGTGCCAACAATGTTTCCAGAGCACTTGGAGGAAAAACAGTCCTGGAAACATCATTAATACCTTTATTTAATGATGTGGATACATCTTTTTTATTTAATCATGCTTTATATGTCAAACCCATCTTGAGTGTTTGTTGAAGTCTGTTTTTAGAGATTTGGCTTCTAAAGCTCTCTTTGTTTTAAACTTCCAATAGGTGGATAAGGATTTTAAAAATTGAGAAATAAATGGGAACAATAGTTACAGAATTTTTGTGTGGATAATTGTGCTTTAATAATTGCCCAAAATACTGGATATCTAACAATTTTGGATATGAGATTTTAAAAGAATTGCAAAATACAAAATGTATTTTATTTCTGTAATACGCTTGATATTAAGTAAAAAGGAATATTCATCTTATGGTTTGTTTCCAGTATGTTAGCACTAAGTTTGTTCAGCAGAGACCTGATTTTTTTTGCATGTGACGGTATAGCAAGAAATAAAAATTAAAACGGCCTTTAATGCCTCTGAAACCCTTCAAACAATATCATATAGCTCCATTGCATTTTGTCTTTCAGTTCTTCCAGCTGTTTGAATACATTTTTAATATTCACAGAATATGTACAGTATTGTCTGATGCTATTTGTCTGCTTCTGGACTTTCGCTCATGGCTTTGTGTTTGTATCGGTCTCTCTCTCTCTCTCTCTCTCTCTCTCTCTCTGTGTTCCTCTGCAGCAATACTTCACGCTCCTCATCATCACCGACGGTGTGATCAGTGACATGGATGAGACACGCCATGCCATAGTGCAAGCTGCCAAGTTGCCCATGTCCATCATTATTATTGGTGTAGGCAATGCCGACTTCGCAGCTATGGAGTTCTTGGATGGAGACAGTAGCGTGCTCCGCTCCTACACGGGAGAGGAGGCAGTTCGGGACATAGTGCAGTTCGTCCCATTCAGGGACTTTCGCAACGTGAGTACTCCACTGTTCCACTTACTCATTCTCTCTTCAGAATCTTCACATATTTGCACCTTGGTCTCACACAGAAGCTCCTGCTTCTACTTTATTTGTTCTTACATCTCCAGTTATGCAAGAGTCCGCTTAAGTTAGCAGCTCTTTAAAGGTCTAAACTATTATTCAGGAGTTAGGTTACAGGTTGTTGCCCCGAGGTATTACGCTGTCAATATTATGCCGCTTAATTTGACCTTAAGGTGTCCGCTTACTCATTTTAATCGATACTGCTAGTGGTGCTGCGTAGCGGCCCGTAGTTGCTTGTTGTTCTGGATTGGATCCAGTTCCGGGGCGCACACATAAACAGAAGTTTGCGTGGGAGTGGGAGTGGGCGTTCTGTGGACCATGTGACTTCCTCAACAGCAGGAGAGAGCAGACAGCTCTCCCTGCGGCACCATTCGCAGCAAATTGAAATTCATTTGAGTACGGCAGCACCGAGCGTCTTCACTGCGACGTTACCCTATCAGCCTGCCTGACATGACTGCAATTCCCGTTAGGTGACAGCAGCTCCAGTTACCTAATGAGCAATTCCAGTTGCCCGGCATGTTGTCAGATGGGCGTTTGACTCCCTTTTGTGTGTGTGTTTGGTTTTCACAGGCTCCGAAGGAAACTTTAGCCAAATCAGTACTGGCCGAGCTGCCTCAACAGGTCACACAGTATTTCAAACAGAGGAACCTGTCGCCTAGCAACACAGTGCCGGAGTGAAAGCTTGAGGCCTCGAGTTCACACTGCATGTTGCCAAAATCTACTGTTTACAAAAAAAAAAAAACCTTGACCAATTTAAAGAACAAAGCGCATGTTTTTTTCTATAAATAATTGTTTTTAATAAATACATGTTTTTATTTATTTGTTCCTATCTATCAAGATGCAACATAAGGTCATTTTTGTGTCAAACACTAACTGCTTCTGTAATATATAGGAGGGAAGAGAACCTTTGAGTGAATGTAACTTTATACTTATGTTCCGCGTTTTATGAGATTAACAGAAGTTTTATGTACCTTTTCTGTAGTGCTTTGTAATTTGTGTCAATTGTATAGTACCATGGTCATGGTGATGTTCTTGCTTTTATACAGTTTGGTCAGTCATTTATGTTACAGTACTCAGGTCAATAAATTTTAATTGAAGTGTTGCTAGTGGTGAAGTGTGTGACTTAGGCCACATCACATTATACACACAACCTATACTACCAATTGATGTCAATAAGCCTTTTACCTGGGAAGACAGTTTATATAATGTTACAACTAGCCATTAATGATGTTTCAGATTACTCTAAGTGATGCTGACACCCAGCTGAGTAAAACAAAGCAGAATCACATGACAAATCAGCCTTTATTTTTTTGGCCTTTGGTTGTAATGTTCCATCCAGCTATCACAGTTTCATATCCTTATAGAGAACAGGTCATAAAAATTCCAGCATCTTTAGCATTGCAGCATTTCAAACAAACAACAGCCTTCTGAAAGCAAACCAAACATTTTTTCCCCACATCTTCCAACCAGCACTGCCCAGGACAGTCTGCTTTCTCATCTGATGGTATTAGAGATATCTTTTTGATGTGACATTTGACAGTCTTCTTTCTCCTTGATCCACGGGCGTCAGTCACTGTCCCCTTGGCCAATAGCACTGCAGAAGCCACGGGGCTGGACGGGAGAGGGTCGTCAGGTTTAGGCGCCAGAGGTTTAAACTGTATGGAATGTAATATGGGGAGTATGGGGAGGGGGTCACGATTCAATGCACAACACATCAATGACCACAATGGCAGTTACCATTAAAGAAGCCTTTAATTAGCATTAAGGCAGATAAGGAAACAGACTTAAGAACAAAAACATACAATCATAACTGAGACACATGAAATTACGTAAGTTATAGTATCATATATGAGTTTGAGCACTAATAGTGATTCACACAACTGCAAAGGCAAAGGGAGTGCCTAAGCCTTGAGATCATAGAGGTAATGAGGGAGAGGTGAGAGTGGGTGATTGTGTGGTTTGTCAGTATGTTTATCTGAAGAGCCTGTGGCGCTTTATGGGAGAGTTGGTCCCGTCCACGCTACCTTCGCTGTCGCTGCTGGACTCGGAGTCGCTGCTGCCCGAATAGGCCCCAAGCCCTGGGAGGATTCCCACACAGACCGCTGCAGAGGGCAGGTGCAGCATGCCTGTCCGAGCCACTCCTGCCCTGGATACCTGCTTCTGCTCACCTGTCTCCGGTTCTGTACAATAATGGAGTGGAGCATCATATACTGTCATGTATGAAACTGACAAAAAGTACAGATAATATTCAAGCTTTAAGGCCGTTACTAAGCAAGTCTATGCATCAAATACGTCTTAACACAAGCAAATTACTTAACATGGTTTGATGCAATTACAATCATTTAGGCATAACACGGTGCTAACTTGTGGGTGGTAGGCTGATTGTATATAGTTTTCATCTACAATGTAAAAATTAACATGATTTTTTAAAATGTGTCTCCTGTCAAACATGTAATACATCATCCACTAAAGTATTTCCTTTAATATTTTATATCGTTCTATGAATCATAGCAGTTTGCTCACACTTTAGTCACAGACTCCCTTGAAAGCCCAGCCCTCTGCCCACCTGTCTGACTGCCATTCCCTGTTGCTGCTGCTGCCGCCATCTCCTCCACCTTCTGTTTCTTACTGCTCTCCGAGGACTGAGAGGAACTAAAGGCAAGAGACAAAATGCCAGTGAATGGATGCCTAAACTCAGCTTCAAATTCTCACAAAACTAAGTTATCATAAACCTGCTGCCGCTCAGCTTTGGGTGTCTGCAGTGCTTCAGCTAAGAGGATGTCAAAATTACAAGTGGTTAGTGTGAGTCATGGGAATCGGAACAAAATGAATTGGCAACAAAGAAAGGTTAAGTCTAAGTGGCTTTCATGTGAGTGTGCTGAACTTTTCTTTTTTAAAATCACATTTAAGCACAATGACAGCACTTATTGAAGCATACTGTGCTGAAATAAAGGCAGAATGAGGGTTTCACAGTTTGCAATGGGTGAATAATGTAAATTGCTCTCCTACCAGTTTCCCACCTACACCTCAGCCCTCACCTGCGTCGTTTGACTGCCCCGGCCAGTAGGTGCGCCTGGGACAGATGGCTGGTCTTGTTCTCTGGAGGTTTGGGTCCTGCCCTTCTCTCTGACTCCTTCTTCTGACTATCACTGGTCGCCAGCTTCTTCAGTGCGCTGTGAGCGGCATCAGTTAAGGACATCCATGCTGATACAGGCTGAAAGTACACCTATATAGGCATGCATCGCACTGTCTGACCACAACAAAACCATTCTTTGGGGAGGGGAAAAAAAAAAAATCACCACCTTGTAACTAGCCAGGAACAGACCATGCTCTTTTGCTGGCAGTCATAAAGTTACATTTCCACAGGGCAGGGAAAACTTAAAATGAGGAACTGACTGAACACAGTTACAGGTAAAAGCCACTTCATTCCACAGACATGTGAGAAAAAAGTAACCGATAAAGCAGACACCTTCTGCACCCTTCCTTTAAAATAAACTAAAGCCACTTCCTCTCTGGGCAACTTCTTTCAAAAACGTCCTGAAACTGTGACACACTTAATGCTAAGAAAAACTTGCTACCCCTGGGGGTTAAGCCAGTTGAAATAGGCCATACTGCCACATTACACTGAGGAGCAGAACTTCACAGCTCTCAGTAGTGCCATTACACGCCGTTATCGTTCCTGCAAGCCCGCCGAAGGGTTTCGTTTCCACGACAACACATCCTCCAACCTTCTATGCATAAGCACACCTGATTGGCAGCAGGGAGAAGTGAATTTCTGCTCTCCCAACGATGGTGTCATTTGTTTCGTGATAGGAATGATGTCTGCATAATGTGATTATGAGCAAGCACCATCTCAGTTTCTAACAAACCAGCAGTTCGTAGTGCTAACAAAAGTGACAAAGTGCAGTCAGCTTTGCATAAATTAGCACACGCTATCACTTTCTGTTGAGTGGACATAATCTCTTCAAAGCACAGAAACACACTGTTGGTGAATTCTTCCAAAGTATTTTACATATTAATGCAGATTAAATCCAGATACCTCCACATAATATGAGAGAGTCTCAAAAAGCAGATATACCATCAATGTAAGTGCCTGCAACACTTTCCTAGAAAGCAGAAAAAAAATCTAATTTAGTATAATTGATTAAAAACAGCAAATTTAGACCACACTAATGTCACTGTCTATTCAGTTAGTGAATTACATGTTTTTTTTGTGGTCTGAGTTACTGTTCCACTTCACACAAATGAATGGGAACCGTCTACAGAACAGTATCAAGTATGAATGCACAGGGACCTAATTAAACCAAGACTTCCTTACCACAATAACCATTTCTGTATTACCATTAAAGCA
Organism: Hemigrammopetersius urotaenia; assembly: GCA_037974485.1. Lineage (NCBI taxonomy): Eukaryota > Metazoa > Chordata > Actinopteri > Characiformes > Alestidae > Hemigrammopetersius > Hemigrammopetersius urotaenia. The sequence continues at coordinate 13,869,298 of JBBPDC010000019.1, forward strand.
TTTGCCAAGTCTCTGCTGACTTCCTTTCAACCCATAGCAGGCTTCACATGTTCTAGGTCTACAATGGGGTGTCTAATTTAAGAATGTGAACACTAACAAGGTGCAAGAAGTCTTCCAATGACCTGACAACTAGAGTGTCTGACAGCTGCGTCTCCACCATCAGCTTAACGAACACAAGAGACCAAGCAAGTCAGACAGAGAGCACCACTCCCTGGCAGTTCTTTAAAAGTTGTGTGATAGGGCATACAATGTGTGTGTGTGTGTGTGAGATTGCGCTCAAAGGTAAGCGGATATCCTATATTCCTTGATCTCTTGTAAGTCCTCATCTCTCCGCTGTTTCTCAACAAGAGACTGTTGCCGTGACACCTCGTCCAGAAAGTTAGTCTCGTCCTCATCCAGGCCTTTTACCATGTTCTCTGTGGAGAGAAACCAGATGCACAGCTGAATCTCCTGAGAGGGACATATATATTCTTCAGTGTCAGAAAATACTTTCAGACTTCTTTTCAATCCTCTCTATCATGACCCTTTGAAATGGCCACTGGATGCCTTGTATAGCAATCTGCCCTCAAATTAACTCCATATTGAGAGCAAGGGAAGAAGCTGTTGGTCGCCAGGGAGACTGGCGATGGGTTTGTCTCCAGGGATACGGAGAAGAAGTGGAGCTGCTGAGAACATGCCAGTCTCCTGTCAGCGGCTTCAAGAACAAACCAGCTCCAACCAACCACTAATGCTCAGCTCCCATCTTTTCACACTCATGAATACCTCCAAACATGTGCACACTGTCATGCACAAACATTTCTAAGCTCTCAAACCCTAAATGGGGTCAGACAATAATATACAGAGACTAATTAAAGAGGCAACAACAGATCAATAAAACCTGAAAATAACCAAAGGAGTTCTTACTAAATTTAAATTGTTCCTCATACTCTTCTTGCTTCTTATCTTTCTGTTCCTGCAGCCTCTCGTACAAAGATCGAGGATCATACTCCTCCTCTGGGACCTCTTTATTATCGGGTAAAGAATACAAAGACACAAACAGAAAAATGTATTAAGCTGTTGCCATAGAGTTCCTTCTGCAACCTAAAGCTGTGAAACTATAAATGTTGAATTTCAGGCTGTTGTACTTTCTTATTTAAGTAGCGCAGAGATTTACCTTCAGGATCATCTGGCTTGCGAACCTTCTCCCATTCCTCCTGTCGCTTTTTCCTCTTCTCCTCTAACTCTGACTCCGAAACAAACTTTCGGGTGAGGTCCACACCATCCGTCATGGCAGCACCTTCGATGAAAACATACAAGTAACCTAACACCTCTGACCATATACAAGTGTAAAAAATAAATGGATCAATCTAAAACACCTATAGGCTATAAAAGCAACCCACGACACATTGAACTAATCCAGAATCACCTCTCTGTGTCAGCTTCACCAAGTGGAATCCCAAATCCAGTTAATGGAGTCATCCAATTTACCAAAGAAGATGTCGACCCATAGGACGATGAAAGATATCACTCTGTAATTAGACAGGGCATCAGAAAGAAGATTCAAATATGGGTGGTACAACTGTACCAAATATTTCTCATTGTTAGATTTACATAAAACCAATTCCTGAGTTGGCAAACGAATGAGCCCCCACTCAAATAAAAAGAAACAAGGATGAATGCCTCCCTCTAGTGGTGGATTTCATTCTTGGCGTCATAAAGGGGTCTTTTGGACATATTTAGAATATTTTATTTAATAAAAAATATATATATATAATTCCGTGATATTCCAGGTATTCATCGAAACGTTTGTTTGTGAGTCTCACCAATTCAATGTCTTAATAACATAGCATACAAAAAGAACTTTTTGGATCACTATCCCAGGCGTCTGTAAAGGGGGTCAAAATGAACCCTGCACTTCCAAAGAATATACGACTCACCAAAGTAGATTTTAAAGTTTTGTGAATAAAATTATGTCATGACAATTGGACTGATCACAAATGGGTTATGACTGTCATTTAATATTGCTAGTGCTTTAAAAATTATACTACTACCACCATGTAGGAGGCCCCCATCCCCATAATATTGCTTTTCCTCCAAAATATCTTATATGTCCTTTCTAAAAACATTTCAGGAATTCATAGACCTCTTTCGTAGATCTCATTTTGTACCATATCAGCTGCTTTAGAGTTTCCTTCAGACATCAGCTGTCACAGCGGCTGCGCGCGTAGACCGGTTGTTCATATTTATGGATTTCCAATTTCTTAAATTATTTCATTCATTATTAAATGCAATTATATCACTGAACTAAAGACAAAAACATGATTGGTTGGTCATGCATACTGTGGTTAAACACCATGCAACATTTTCAGATAAAGTATGAGAACTGAAAGTTCTGAAAAACCAAAAGAGCAACCAACAAAAACATACCCAGGGCGACTTTCTGAATTTGTTTTTGGGCAGTTTTATCTATTCGATGTGCTCTGCCTGTCTGTGGTTACACTAGGTCCCAGTCTCTGCAATATCCACTCAACGAATGAAATAGCAGGCCTGTCTCAGTCCTCTAGCTATGCTGTCATTTATTATGCAACGGATGCATTTTAAAGTTCAAGACATAAAAATATGAATGCTTAATGTCGTCTAGATAAAAACAAGGACGCTTGTCCAAGCTAAAAGGCAGCGTAACGGCCAGAGGGGTCGAGTTAGTGCAGTAAAGCTCGGATAACGTTGGGTTAAAATTCCTCTCAGTCGTGAGGTAAGAAGAGCGCAAGGGTGGAAATAATCAAACGTATTGTCTATTTCAAATACATATACAGACGCCATATAACGTTACGTGGCGTTTCTGGGACAAAACGAGTGGATCAAATACTGCAGTAGCAGCAGTTTAGTAAATCAACAACCGGCTAATGGAAGTGCTAGCAGCACGACAAAAACAACGCATACAAACAACCACGTGCAGTCTAACAGCTCAGTAGACACACACTGCACATAAACACTGACCAAACCATGCAAAACCTCTTACGGTTGTCCTTAACAACTGATTTAAATATCTTCGTATAAAGATAAGAGTACAGAGAAACAGCTATATTTACCATCCACTCCTGTGCCACTCAATATGTGGCCCGTGTTACTCGTCCGTTCGTGAGATATAATTCCCACAAGTGAAGCACCACGGGAAACGTAGTTCTCACAGAAAGACGTTTGTACTTATTGTAAACAGTGTCATGAGGATTTGCAGTGTACTATTTTGTGGTTATCTCTACTTATTGTTTACTCCGTATGAATAGCTTGTATTTTTAAAATTCTATTTTTTAACTGCAGATTAAATATGTTCGCATCTGAACGCCGAAACAGTGATCAAACATTACAAAATCTTGCTAAATAATTCACAGCTGTTCAACAGGCAGCACATTTGCTCTATTCGTAAGATGTAATTCTCACGAATGATTCTAAGATGGTACCTCATTTGTAAACAAGATATTTTATAAGGCCTACAAATGTACTCAATGTTTACTCTACTAGAATAGCTTGCATTAAAAAATGTTTTTATATTAAGTGATATTAAGAATACCTCGAACAAGACAGTTATTGTGAATACCACATAAAGCAGCTGAGGGTGTTGTGTTAAATGTGAGTGTTTGTGGTTGTTAGGAGGGGCGGGCGTTGCTATGGAAATCTGTGATGATCTCACGGAGCCGCTCCGGCTGCTCCAGCGCCTAGGACTGACAGTCCGCCGGGTTCTGACTGAGACAGCTCATGGATCCACAACGAAGACTCGGCAGATAACCTCCATTTTTGAACCGAGCCTGTTCCATTGGTTTACCGGGAGTGGCACATTACACCGGGACCTCAACAGATACTGGTAACAGATGGGCTGTCTGCCCGTGTGTAGGGCTGACGGCTGTTCGCGTAGTAGCTGCTAACAGTTAGCCGGTTAGCCCGAGACACACTTCCTGTAAGATCTTGGGTTGGGCCTGGGGACCTAGCATCGCTGCCCCCGGAGTAAGAACAGCACCTCAGCCCACTTAATGCTACCGGTAAGTCATTTACTTGGTCTCGACTCAAGTCATTTCTCTTTCTCGTTGTTCTCTGACTTTTAATCTTCACAAATCCCGGCTCAGCCCAGTTAACAAGCTAAACATTAGCTGCCTAGCTAGCTGGAGAAGCTGGATCTAGCCAACCTCAATGCTAGCTAGCGGACTGGTTAACACTAATTAAAACTAACATGTTCAAGCATGTTTGGTGAAAATTCCAAAATTGTCAAGAAGTTAATTTGGGAATAGTTTACTACCCGCTATATTAGGCAGTACGGAACAGTTTAACAAACTCCTATGTAGCGTTAAGGGCTGGTCCTCTGTTAACGTTGTTAAAGTGGAAGTGGCTAGTTGAAGATTAGCTCATGTTAGATAGCCTGAGTAAGATATTTTGCCAGCTGGTCAAATGGAGTGCTTTTAATTTAAGCAAGTACAAAGACCAGATTGTTGTGTTACTCCGATGTGGCAGAAAGACATTATTTTTATTGCATTTTGGCCCTCAAAGAAACACTTGCCAGTAAGATATAATTACAACTCTCTTGATGTTGACAAACATTGGACCTGCGCATGTAGTTTAGGAGGATTCCTCACATTAAGCTCATTCTTCTTGTGCCGTTTTGGCCATTAGTAACAGTTAGTGTATTCATATGTGCTCCTCTGTATTTTGTTTTTTGTTATTGTTATTGTTTTTAAGATTCCTAAGACCAAGACCAAAACCAAAAACATACCCTGTAATGAAAAGAATGCTTGTAATCTTTGTTCTTCATGGAACTGTGATACTACGCTGTTGGGCAAGTTTGCCTTGTTTTTTTGTTTGTTTTGTTTTCCACCATCACTGTTTGTCTTCCCACAGGAGTGAACTTTCTGGTGTAGGATGCTTGTTAACTGCAGCAGGAGTGCTGTGGCTTTTCTCTACTTGACTGCTGACCATCTGCAGTAGCACGATGCTTGACATCCCTCTCCGGCCTGTTCTGAGGCACCTCCCAAAGTACTTCAAATGATATGATAGTAGCCACCTGGATTGCATTTTGTGCCAGCAGGAGCCTTGCACGTGTTCTACGACTGACCGTAGAACAGCTGCGAACTGTAGAGTTCTGGTCGAGCCTTGTGGGCCGGGGAGCCATGGGGAACAGCTGTGTGTGCAGAGAGGACAGCGATGTGGAGGAGGGAGCAGCCCCTCGCAGGCAGCTGAGGCGAGTGGACAATTCAACCGCTGAACCCCCAGAGGCCAGGAGCAGCCGGCCCAGGGACCCTGTCCGACCCCCCAGACGAGGACGGGGGCCACATGAGCCGAGGCGGAAGAAACAAAACGTTGACGGTCTGGTGCTGGATACGCTGGCTGTTATCAGAACTCTCGTTGACAAGTGAGTGGTCTTCTACGTTAAAGAGAAATAGAGGAAGTGAAAGTAACCCGCAGGGCATGACGTAGTGGAACTATGACTTCAGGCGGGTTCATTCAAAGACGTGTTTGCAGTACAAGTCATGCATAATAGTCAGTCTGACTGTTTAGTTCCTCATTCTTCTGCCAACATTTTGCAGTGTGGGAACCTGTCTCGCTTGCTTTAATTTCCTAGGCTTATTCTACAGAAACTAGTTCATTTTTAATTTGTGTATGTTTTGTCTACTGTAATGATGGCTAATCTATGTTCAGAGTTGCTTTTATTTACTTAGTTCCAGGAATAGCTGCAGACAGGCGAAGTATTCTTGCTGTACTGCTTAATGAGAAGGGGATTATTTATTTATTCAATGTCTTGTTTTCATACAGCCTTCCTGTAAATCTTAATTTTTCACTGAATTCTGGAGAATGAGATGAGATGAGCTGCTCTGCATGTTTCTTTTAATGTGCTGGCATTGTGTGAGCACTCCCTGTTTTTCTGTATGTTCTCTCACCTTCCTACGTGGTCAGCCTACACAGATGATGGGCACCCACTAAGAGATGTTTAATTTTGTTCTGTTCCATTCACTGTTTCAAACTACTTAGAATGGGAGGTATCAGGCTTGGTCCTCTTATGCTGTACTGGACTAAGATAATTGATGTTTCAGTACTGAGGATGTTCCAGGAATACAAAAACATGCCTACATCCCATGACACACATACACCTGAACTCCACCCACAATGACACTGAAAATACACAATTTTCCTCAACTTTGTCTTTTGTACTCTTAGTTATCATAAATTGTTCTATCCAGGAACTGGACTTTTTGATAAAAAGATGAGTAGCATGTTTTGGTATTTTATAGATATAATAAATCAATGACCTCCGCTCTCATTTCCCATCATCATTACTCACTGGTTGCTCACTGAGTAACTGGAAGCACCAGGGTCTTTAGAACATTAACCCTCTCTGTTTCTCTTGCTGTTTTCTCTGCTGCTGCTTTAACTTATGCAGCTTAAACCCCTTACTTACATGTGGCCTGTACTATACATACCTCTGATTTATGACATGGATAGCGAAAACTGTAATTCAGTGTAGAGACGGGCTTATTCCTCCTTTGTGCTGTTGTCCCAGGGGACCTTTTCTGAGAGAGCTCAGCTGTCACCACACAGATTTACCGTTCCAAGAGCAGTTAGGGAGATGGATGGGGACATCCTGCAGCTAAAACAACCAGAGTGGCGGCAGCTGCAGCGGCCTGAGTTTGTCTGCTCTCCAGTAGCTATCCATCATGCTTCTTTGCAAGTGCCTATTATATCATTAGGAGTTCATATGTTTTGTTTAGACCACTAAAAAGGGAATTAGAAGCTTGTAATGACCAAGAAGGATAACCCGAGGTTTGTCAGTCTAGAGCAGAAGGTTTTGTTGACTGGTTATTGGTGAATCTTTGTTTTAACTATTTTATTTTTGTTCTTTTTGTACAGTGACCAAGAACCCCCTTACTCCATGATAACATTGCATGAGATGGCCGAAACTGGTAAGTGTAAATACAGAATAGCAGGACTTTTAGCTGCCTTCACACAACCTCGGACTTGCATTTGATGTATTGTCTCCATATCTGAGCTGGAGTCCAGCCTGGAGTGTCCTCTCTGTGCCAGGCCCTGCTTAAATAATTAGCATGTCACCAAAGTAGCGGAAGCTGTGGAAATGGCAGGGCATTCAAAGGGACTCTCTTCTGCCTTTGATGTTGGCCCTGGCCTTTACTGCCATTGTCATGGTGATGCTAGATTTCATTGCTGGAGCTAAAGTTGATTTGTGGCTCAAATGAACCCACAAGTCCCTTAGGCTGCTGATTTCAGGCTACAGTTTGTGTATGTATGAAGCTTGTTTTTCTGGGTCACTGTGCAGTTTCTAAAACTTGTTTAGTGCTGATGACAAACTTGCAGAAAGGTTCCTGTTACAAATTGAACTCTCTTTTATTTGTAACTTGCACTAGTTCCAGCTGTGACTCGTGAGTTTTCCCAAAGTCTTTATTCAACAGAGTTTTAGCCAGTCTATAGATTATACAGGAGAGCAGAATTCAGCAGATACTGAGCTGGTCTTCGCAACTGTGTCCTTCCTGCCAGCCCGTCTCACTGTCTGGTTGCCAGAGTTTCTGTTTCTGTTAACTTTATTTTACATTTATCTGTTGCTTTGGTGGCGACTGATGTGGTTTGGCGATGTTGGGTAGCTGGTCAAGGGTTTGTGGAGGAAGGAATGTGAACAGTTTGAGTGGCTTATTATCATTATTAATCTGTTCTTAAAATGTCTAGGATTTTGAATCGTCACCTTAGCATTTCTTGACTATAGTGGCAGTTTTTCGGTGACAAGTTTAATGGCTGGTGGGAACTGTTCAGGAGAGGAGCTGGAGCTGTCTGATTTACCATTCATCACAGCTGATGCAGCTTAATGAATCTGATTTTATTTTTGGAGATAATGACACAGTGCATACAGCATATGGCTAGTCATTATTGTTGCACAGTATGTAAAGGAATAGATGAGCAACAGGCATCTCTTAGACATTTTTCCTAATAGGGTGGATTGTAAAGACTGTGCTGCTTTGTGTCTTTATAGATGATGGGTGGTTAGAGGTGGTACAGTCTCTAATCCGAGTGATTCCACTGGATGACCCACTGGGTCCGGCTGTGATCACCCTGCTGCTGGACGAGTGCCCTCTGCCCACCAAAGTGAGTGTTAAAACATCCCACTCACTCACCCACACACCAGTCGCTTACACTAAGCAGCATTCTGAACATACACACCACACAGCCATAGAATTAAAACCACTTGCTTAATATTGTAAAGGTCCCCCTCTTGTCACAGAACCAACTCTGACCTGTCCAAGAATGGACTCCACAAGACCACTGAAGGTGTGCTGTGGTGTTTGGCACCAAAATGTTGGCTGTAGATCTGTAGTTCTGTAAATGGCCTTCATGAATTGGACTTTTACAGCTAAAACTGTCATTTCTCAAATCACCCCTGAACAATTTTTGCAGTATGGCAGGGTGCATTTATCCTGCTGGAAGAGGCCACTACCAATACCATTGCCATGAAGGGGTGTACTTGGTCTGCAGCAATGTTTAGGAAGATGTTACGTGTCAAAGTAACACCAAACAAAGCATGTGCTCCTGGTCATCCACATTGTGTAAAAGAAACCTGAAACATCAGACCAGACAACCTTTTTCCATTGTTCAGTGGTCCAGTTCTGATGCTCATATGCCCATTGTAGGTACTTTTGGTGGTGGACACAGTTCACCATTGGCACATGCATACCCACACGTCTGATTGCTTTGTACCATAGCCAGCATGAACCTTTTCAGTAATTTGTGCTAAAGAAGCTGTTCTGTGGAATTGGACCAGATAGGGTAGTCCCGGTGCTGTCATTGTTTCACCAGTCCTTTCTTGGACCACTTTTGGTAGGTACTTACCACTGTTTACTGTAAACAGCCCACAAGGCCTGCCATTTTCCAGATACTCTGTGATAGCCATCAGTTTGTCAAAGTAATTTCTTGTACATTTACCCATTTTTTTTTTTACTGCTCCAGCACTGTTCACTTCCTGCCCAATATATCCAACACATTGACTAGTTCCACTTTAACGTAATCGTCAATAAAAAGGCTGATTGGTGTATGTGTTTATTCTAAAGATGGTGAAATAAAACCAAATCAGACAGCTATAATAAAGACTAGCCCTAGAGCACAAAAGATCCTACTGAATAGTAGGGCAGTGTGCCTTTCATGTCATGTAATACTGCCTTCTGTCCCTCTCCAGGATGCTTTGCAGAAGTTGTCGGACATGTTGAGTTTAAGTGGCGCTGTGGCTCGCCAGGACGCCCTCATCCCTGCCAAGCATCGCAACACCACTGCCGTGCTGGGCTGCCTAGCTGAGAAACTTGCTGGTAAGTGATTCTTCTAGACATCAGCAAGAATGTCCAAATACACCGACTAAATGTATGTGTGTGACTTGTTTCCATCTGTATTGACAATTAAGTATTGTGCACGCTCATACATGTGCTTACATGGTGATGGTAGTTTTTTAATATGATGTTTACTGGTGCAAAGAGGGCTGTAGGAATTCCAAAAAAGCTGAAACTATAAAAGTTGTGTACTGGGTATGATTCTGCATTCTGCAGCCTCCCTCAGAGACCTCTGGCCATGCACTGACAGATCTGCTGAGTCCTCTAAACACAAACACACACACACACACATGCACACACACACTAAAGTACAACCACAGAGTGCACTCTAGGATCTCTGCCCTTCTCTTGCTGTCCAGTAGCTTCAGTGTCATGAAATATCTGACTTCTCATTTTGGTTTGGTGGCTAAATGCTTGCCTAGTTTCTGTCAGTTGAGTCCTTGCTCTGTGTCCTGCAGGTCCAGCAAGTATTGCACTACTCAGCCCAGGAACCCTGGAGTATTTATTAGAGAGCCTGGTGAGAGACACTTCTGAAACAGCACTAATGTTGCTGTTTGCATCATTCCATAACATGGAATGCATAACGTGTTAATAACATTTACACATACAGGGCTCCAGTGTTGTTTCTTTAATATTAATATGTTCATTTTTGTTTTTCTCAGAGTTCTGAGGCTCATCCTACTGTAATGCTTTTTGCCCTGATCGCTCTGGAGAAGTTCTCCCAGACGAGTGAGTTTCTGCAGTGTCTTTTGTATTCCGTCACAGCTGAGAGTTTAGCCTACGAAGAATGGTCTTTAATAACTGTTGTGGTTTTAGGTGAGAACAAGCTGACTGTGTCCGAGTCATGTATCAGTGATCGGCTAGCTGTTTTGGAGTCCTGGGCAGATCACACCGACTATCTTAAACGCCAGGTTGGCTTCTGTGCACAGTGGAGCCTTGACAACCTCTGTGAGTACCTATAGTGCAGTGCAGTCTATAATAATTAGACAGTGACGCTGTTAGTTGTTTTTAGCAGATTAGATTTGAAATTAAGACATGAATGTCAGTTTTATTTACATCAACTGAGGTCAGGTTGGTGTGTAGTTCTTTTTACCGTTTTCTAAACACACATTGCATGTCCAAAAAAAAAGTTAAGATAAGCTTCTGCAATGTCACAACATTTACTTACATCCATAGTTGCATTCATTTGTTGCCAAGATCTAATAGCGATGATGGCAGAATCAGATCACTCATTGGATTAAGGTCTCTGCACTCTGGCCAATCCATGCGTAAAAATTATGCCTTATGCTCCCTGAACCACTCATTTTACAAGTTGAGCCTGATGAACCCTGGCATTGTCATCTTGGAACATTCCAGTGCCATCAGGGGAAAAAAATCCACTGATGGAATTACCTGGTCATTCAGTATATTCAGATAGTCAGCTGACTCTCATTCTTTGGGCACGTAACATCACTAGACCCGACCAAGTGCAGCGACACCAGATCATAGCACTGCCCCCACAGGGTTGTCTGGTAGACTCTAGGCATGATGGGTGCATGACGTCATCCACCTCTCTTCTTACCCTGATGTGCCCATCACTCTGGAACAGGGTAAAACTGGACTCATCAGACTGCATGACCTTCCTTTGCTCCATAGTCCAGTCTTTATGTCTCACTGTTAAGTGGTTTTCTTGAGTTCACAAACCCTTGTGTTCACTTCGCATTGTGCGTATCAAAATGCTTTTACTTTCACGTGAACGATCATGATCATTCAGGATTTATTTCCGACCACATTTCTTCATTGAAGATGATGGTTCCCCACTATCCTTCCAGTTTTTAATAATGCATTGGGCAGTTCCTAACCCAATTTTAATAGTTTCAGCAATCTGCTTAGATGTCATCTTTGCTTGATGCATGCCAATAATTTAGCCCTTCTGAAACAGATTAACATATTTTCCACAGTCACAGGATGTGTCTTCTGATGTGGTTGTTTAAGAAATGAGAAGCTGCTCACTGCATCAGTTAGGGTTAAATAACTTGTTGTCAGCTATTCATCCATGCAGTAATTATCCAATGGGAGGCTCTTACCCATTTGTTTAGTTAAATCCAGATTTAAATCTGGATTTAACTAAACAATGGGCAGTGTATATGTCCACATCTATGGGAGTGCTTTTGATCTGACTTGTCTGCTGTAAATCTTCAGTAAACAGTGATTCCTATACGATTGACTGAGGATAATAATATCCTGAAAGATTTTATTTCGAATAAAAAAAGGTCCAATTCTTAATCGATGGACTGCTCTGTATTTATCACTACAGTACAGCAGTTAATTTTACTGTAATGTGTCTACATTTAAGATGGTGAATGTCTCTAGTGCTATGAATTAACTGCAGTTTTGTCAATAATGTAACTAATGTCAAACTTTTACCTTAGTTTTAAAAGAGGGTCGTCAGTTCACTTATGAGAAGGTCAACCTGAATAACATCAATGCCATGCTTAACAGCAATGATGTCAGTGAATATCTCAAGATCTCTCCAAGTGGATTGGAGGTAAGAACCGAGCAATACGAGTAATAGACAGGAGTGTAATTCTGAAACCACCCAAATATTAACAAATGTTTCCTTGTTCTTCAGGCAAGGTGTGATGCATCATCTTTTGAAAGTGTGAGATGCACTTTCTGCGTGGACTCAGGAGTTTGGTACTACGAGGTCACAGTCATCACCTCTGGGGTCATGCAGATTGGCTGGGCTACTAAGGACAGCAAGTTCCTCAACCATGTATGTCCCTACTTTAGTCAAATGCTCTTTGACTTTGTGTGCACAGAAATGACTGGATTTTCACATCTAGAATAATTAGTGTCAAAAGTAAACCACTGTTCCTCTTAGTCATGTGTGGAATTTCCGGGTTGTAGGGAACTTACACACATGAAGCATAGTCACATTGTTTTGTTTGTGTGTGTGGTAGGAGGGTTATGGGATTGGAGATGATGAGTACTCGTGTGCGTATGACGGCTGCAGGCAGCTGATTTGGTACAACGCTCGCAGTAAACCTCACTCTCATCCCTGCTGGAAAGAAGGTTGGTACAGTGTTACTACTTCAGAGCTAATGTTTCTGGCCCCTCTAACCTCATTTGTTCTTGCAGTCACTTGTTCTTGCAGTCACTGACTAAGCCTAATAGTGAAATATGGTCAGTGCTTTAAAAGCCATTTTTAGTTATAGGGGGTTATACAGAATTTTCTGTTCTACAGGTGATGCCATAGGATTCTTGCTGGATCTCAGCAAGAAGCAGATGGTTTTCTACCTAAATGGACACCAGCTTCCTCCTGAGAAACAGGTGTTCTCCTCTGCCACGTAAGCAAACCAGTCTCATTTCCTGTTCTCTTTTCCAGAAAGAGTACAGAGTAGTATTCATGCAGCTGTTGCTTGTTCTGTGGACCCTCATTCTCAGATTTTGTTTTATACTTTAGGTCTGGCTTCTTTGCGGCAGCCAGTTTCATGTCCTACCAACAGTGTGAGTTCAACTTTGGGGCCAAGCCCTTCCGCCACCCTCCTTCTGTTAAATTCAGCACCTTTAATGAGTTTGCATCGCTTGCATCCGATGAGAAGATCATCCTGCCCAGGTATTTTAGCTGCTGGAAACTAAGGTCTTTTGCAGAGAAATCAGCACTGAATAGTGAAGCTTTTAGGAGAAGTTTCACCATCGTTGCATCTTATATTATTCCATTAATAGGATTCTCTTTCTTTGTCTCTCTCTTGTTCATTCTGTAACATCCCAGACACAGACGCTTAGCTCTTTTGAAGCAGGTTAGCATCAGAGACAACTGTTGCACCCTCTGCTGTGACCAGATGGCAGACACGGAGCTAAGACCCTGTGCACACAGGTAAAGAGCATACAAATGTAGAACAAGTTTCAGGGGTAAAGGGGTACAGGAACATTTGGACTGCTATTTAAGGCTTTTAAATTGTTGTCTGTGCAAATTAACGTATTATACAAGGTGTTTCTCTTTTAATTTAAAACAAAGTTGTACTGCAATTGATCACTGGGTGTTTGAAATCATATTGCATGTTTACCTGTACATTTTTAACACATTTGTTTTTGTGTCTGTCTGTCCTCTCTGAAGTGGGATATGTATGGAGTGTGCCTTACAGCTGGAGACATGCCCCTTATGTCGTCAGGACATTCAGACACGAGTCAGACTTATTTCCCATGTGTCCTGACACCAGCCTATAAAGCCGGGGTGCAAACACTCTCCCTAGCTGCCATCCCATCCAGTTCCCTCTGTCCAAGAGATCAATCTGACCAATAGAATCATGATGCTGTTTCACGATCGGACACCACAGCTCAGGATGTCGTGAGGAAGGATGGATGGAGCCTTCCTATGTCCTTAAGAAAGGAGAAATATATTTTTTTCATCTTTCAAAGGAAGGAAAACAAACAAGATGGCCAAACCCGCCGGAAAGGAATGAGAGGGCTGGAAGAAAACTGGGGAAGTCGAATGGTTTCTGACAAGTTTTTGTTTTTTTAAATCATCTCCAGAAACATGCCATAAAAATGCATGTCTATCAGTACATGCATTGCATACACAATCTGCCTAGAACTCTCCACACAGGCACTGGTCAGTGTTGCCTGCATATCTGCGTTCAGACATGCTAAATATATCTGTGACTCTTCTCATGTTTTAGTCAAACTAAACTACAAAGGCTCAAAAAGAAAGGCCACAGTTCCTTAACCACTTTATATTCCACACTGATGCAAATGCCTGACTGTATGAGACACAGACTGAACCTAATATTGTCTTCTATCATCTTCTCTCCATCTCTGCTGTACTTGAAACGGTTGTGGGGTTGATTCCCTTGTATTATCAGTAGGATGGAAGTTATGAATGGTAATACAGATTTTCATTGTGAAAATCACATTTAGTATCACAAGATCCAATCAGTCTATAAAATTGCAGAGAATAAACTTTGACTTGAAGTCACTCAGAATCCAGGTTGCAATAGTGTCTGTCATATGGCCTGAAAGATTCAATCAGCTGTCTTGCTTACCCTGATTCTTTAAGGAAGATGCACATATCTATGTCTTGGATGCTGAGAGCAAAATGTGAACTTTCTGAAACGGTTGATGTGTGGAGGCTGAAATCTATAGAGCTCCCAAAGATCTTGAGAGTATGACTGAATTCAGAAGCTTTCTTTTTTTCTGAACTGTGATGTTTGTAATAAACGTATGTTTTACGTGTTGCCTAAAATGATTTGTTGCGAATCTCTTCTCCTTCAAGCAACATCATCAGGCTCTGCCATGCTTACACACAAGGTAAACCCAGTCCAGAATCTGCTCTTGAGTAGGTGGGACAGACAACCAGCTTAATCCCACTCTAGCTTCAAAAACCTGAAGACTAGTCTGTTCAGAGAGCTTCTCCTAATACACTATTTATCTTCTTGCATTTCATGATTTTAGCATTTAAAACTCCCCTCTGGTTCTCACACGTTTCTGAAACTTGAGTGATTCCTCAAATTGTAAGTCATTTTGGATTAAAAAAAAAAAAGTCTGCCAAATAAATGTAATGTAAAACGTAACCATGTAAGAGGTTCATCGAGTTGTTTCTAAGTTTTTCTGTAAAGATACAGCAGGTGGCGGTGTGCTCTCAACCCTAACTGTCAACCACAGGAAGAAGAACCATCCGCTAGGTAGCGAACGGTTATTCGCTTGATATATTGCATCGTTTTTTCGTTTTATATTCACGTTCAGTTACATTGTGGCTTTTCCTCGCAAAATTTTAGGAACTAAGGTCAGTCATTTTTGTTTAATTTGTAATTAAGCTCTCCGGGTAGTTTAGAGTAGCTAAAACGAGTTAGCCTCTGGTAATTGTTGGAATGAGCAGGTAGCTATTTATTTTTATAGTCCGTAGGTATTTAGTCACAGACACAGCTAAATTCACCGAAATGACAAGGTTACACACTTTTAGTAGGTCTAAGGAAACTACCCGAGCTAACATAGCTTCGTATGCTCCAACACAGTTGCTAGCATCGTTGTATTTGTCGTTTTAAAAAATTTGTGTTTTATGCGGATTTATCCAAAACGGTTAAATAATAAATTACAGGAGATGGGTGATAATGTTTTGTGTCTGCAAGTACTATAATTGGCATTCTTTTCAACCATATCTTCTACAGAGGAGTCTGTATCTGTTTTGATGTCGTGGGCTCCAGGGGCAGGGGCCAGGCGGCCTCAGCCCAACACAACCGGGGGGTATGTGCACTTCAACCAGAACAGTGTTTAGAGCACGGGGTCCCGGTCTCAGTCACATCCTATCAAATTTGAGCCTTATTCCCATTAAGTACACTCGTTTAAACCTTTTAATTATCAGGCTCCTCGTATGCTGGACCAGGTGTGGTAGAGTAGTAGAACACACAAACGTTCAGGGGTTTCCAGGGAATCTCAAACCACACATCTATACATCTATATCTCACATTTTATGGACTAAAGTATTGGAACAGACCTACTTATTATTGAATTCAGGTGGCCCCTTCCAGTGAAAAATAATTTTAATACTCCAGCATATCAAGACACAATGCAATGCTCCCACGTTTTGGAAGACACTTTTCTATTCCAGCCTGAAAAGTAAATGTCCATCAAGACATTGTTGGATGAGTTTGGTGCCCAAAATTGAGCCTGTTTTGTTGTTTACAGTGGTGTGACACCTCTTCGAGCCTACCGAAGACATCCATATCCTGCCAGAGAGGAAAGAAAAGATGCACATTCTGAATCAGAAAAGTAGGTTACAGATGTTTTGTGTGAGCTGACAGAAACTGTTAACCAAACATTTTTTCCAGTTTAAAGTGAAATTTGGCCAAACATACCAGTGAAGTCCATATTTAATTGCTGGTGCTGAACTGATTTTCTGTTAACAGCTATGAAAATTTGGAGCAGCAGGATGATTACTCTGGCACGATGAACTATGAAACATATGACCATTCAGCACCTCGGCCCCACCAGGCTCATCGGCCCAGCGGTAATCTTGAGTGATAATTTCATAATCCATATGCTTGTACTGCAGACTCACTGGTGTTCTCAGATTAGCTGTAAGAGTTTGAATGAAGAATTAAGATATATTTGTATCTCACAATTTTCCACACCAGCACGAGAGGGCAAGCACAGTGCTCTGTACCAGAGATTGTACGAACAGTTTCGTGGAGCTGGAGCCAAGCAGCCTGCTGACTGTGTTGTGCTGTCTGTGAATAACCAGAACTCGTGAGTATTTACAACACCAGTAAACTGAATTTGCGAAAAAAGAAAAAAAATATAGAGATTAATATCATAATATACTTACATCTCAAATAGCTCAATCTTGAGCTCAAAATTGAGCTGCTTTTCTGAATGGATACCTTCTCCTATATATAATTGTTTAAAAAAGTAAATAAAAAAAACCAATAATAATTTCATGATGATAGCATAGCTACACATACACATTGTCTTGTGTTATCTGTGTTACTGAAAGGCCGGGGGAAGAAAGAAAATCCTTCTTTTAAAAGTCAAGACAGAAAATTATGCAATATGGGACCTGGTTAAAATCAACACTTACCGTTTACACTTTTACATATTTCTCTGTCCTCTAAAATGTAAAATATGAACAGACAATTTATTTTGATGGCCCATAAATTTACATCTTTATAGTGTTCATACAAAATTAAACACATGGAAGCAATACTATTTTAGATCAATTTCATCACTTCATTGTATTCCTATTGCAAATTTAAATATTCTAATCATGTACAAGAAATGCATCTCTTTACACCAAATACTAGTTTTGTGATCAAAACAAGATATAAAATTCACACCCTGACCCCCTGCCAAGTCTGTGAACTGTGCAGTGATTCAATAGAATTTAATAAAACAGAAACTTTTGCAATTACAATTTCCATATCCATGAGGGTTTCCTTAAAAGAGAGCATTTTTTTTACTTGCCACACAAGTGAAGTGTTGCAATGAATAATAAAAATGGCCTATGCTTGTTTGTGCTCAAAATGCATGTCCTAACTGATGAATAAAATCCAGTATAACATTTCCAGTACAACTAACCACATGTGGTTTTAGTCATCTTTCTATAAATAAAGGCATAAGCATCATTGTTGTTATTCATAATAAAACATGACCGTATATTTAACTCAACTTGGGTTTGTTAGGCCTGCGGTGTTGATAAATAACTGATGAGAAATAAATAAACTGGTAATAATATTGCTTCAGGGTAGACCGTTATGTTGTTATGAGTAATGTCATAGGGTATTATACAGCTCCGGAAAATACAAGAGACTACTGCAAAAATGTTCAGTTCATGTATTGAACTGAACAGCTTTGCCTTAGTTTTTAAGAACTACAAATAATGCAAAGAAAACAAATCTCTTGTTCATTCTTAAACAAAAGGGCAGTAATTACCTTTCTAGACGTACTTCTAGTAGTGTTTTGCCATTCAACTGGTCACATTGCAAGAGGAGAGTATTGATTTCAGCAGTTTTTTAAGCATACTTATATAAGATTTGATTCAAGTGATCACCTTATCTGTTCCTCATAAAGCAGAATGGGGTGTGTGTGTAGGGATTGAACAGACACTGGAATGGAATGGTTGTCATACTCATAGAGATGGTGATCTGAAACAAAATGGCAGTGGTCTAATTTCTTTTCCGGACCTGTATATCCTAGTTGTATAATAAAGTAGTGCTGGGTGGTACCTAGGGGTAGTGCCGTTTTTTATTATGATTTTTTCTTTAAATAGTCTAAAAAATTGTGTGCTGGGCTACTTCCGTGCGCTCAGAGGCTCTTCCTGCTTCTCCGCGTCTCTCCCCGTCCTTCTGCACAGGAAGTAACCCCCCCCCCCACACACACACACACGCATACAACAATCACTTTTTTACATCGCCTAAAATAAAAAAAAAAAAAACTTTGTTGTTTAGTTGCACAAAGGAGTTGCTCTGCTGTGTGAACCCAGTATAATTTTGAAAAATACAGTGACAGATTTTTTATTTTTTTTTTATCATACCACCAGCTCTATAATAGTCATTTTATGTGATGTGCAAGTTGGTCGGATGGATAGTTGCTATACTATTAGTTGCAACAGTAAAAAAAAATGTTTGAACTGTGAA
Source organism: Hemigrammopetersius urotaenia (assembly GCA_037974485.1). Classification (NCBI taxonomy): domain Eukaryota; kingdom Metazoa; phylum Chordata; class Actinopteri; order Characiformes; family Alestidae; genus Hemigrammopetersius; species Hemigrammopetersius urotaenia. The sequence continues at coordinate 13,887,746 of JBBPDC010000019.1, forward strand.
TATTGGAATGTGCATTTGCTCTGCTAGTCACCAAACAAGAATGGAAGAGAAAGAAGCAACAGCAAAAAAATGCAATCAACCAATATTCTTACATAGTTATACAAGTTTCTTGTATAAACAAAAACATGATTAAAAATCAGATTGTGTGAATCCATGCCTACACTAGCTTGTTTTGAGCTCACAATGTTGTCCGGGGGTTATATTCTTCTAATGTTTTTAATAAATATGTTGCTTGTTTTGTTAGTGAACCAGACACTTTCTATTCATTTGTATAGTGTCAATCCTTAGTAGTCTATGGCTGTTACTGTTATTTAGTTCTACTATGAGTATAATGACATAACAATTATATACATTTGTAATGATTTCATTTACATTCTGGTCTGCACTTTAAGCTCTCTTATGTTTACTTAGATGTTGTGAAACATAGAACATGGCAGAAATATCGAGGCTGGTGTTTCTTTCCAAAAATCAACTGTATGCACTACATTTTGTTAAAAACGAAGCACAATAAAACAGTTCTTTTGCTTAATAGCATGAGGTGTCGCTTTAAAGTTTAGGGTCTGCACTTTTGCAGAAATAAAATTTCTCCCCTTGTGAGCCGCAATTTAAAAATAACACAGGTCAACAAAAAAATTGTAATCATCAGAAACCACAACACACGTTTCTAAAGTTATTCATGCTGATTTCAGATCTGCTTTCAGGGTAATATTAGATTTGCAATAGACCTGTATGCGTTTTTTTATTAAACTGCAGACACCAATCAAGTAACTTGCAATATTTTCAGTGTGAAATCAGACAGGCGCACACTGCGGCATAGATATAATGATCAGTGTCAGTCAGCTACCACTGTTTCTTCAGAAAAGCTCAGCATATGATTATTATATGATTATACCAACTATCAAGCAGTATATAACTAGCTTCATCACAAAAACTACGTGCAGAAACACAGATTTGAATTCAGCATGAAAACCACTACAAAACCCACATAAACTTATCTCTGATGATTTTGACATGTTGACCTGTGTAATGAATTAACTCATGTAATTCCCATTTTCTTTGGTTATTTTTAATGAAAACTGCGACTTTTAAGGGTTAAATTGATGCTTCGTTGGTTATTTCAGCTTTCTTTGTGATTAAAATGCATCATAAACCATTTACTGAAAACCCAACTTGCCGTGACACTCAGCCAGTAGTTTTCTATAATGACAAAATGAGTTATGTGTAAAATCACAGGAAATATGCTAAGATTTATTCTGCCCTACATTTAAAAAACCTATAATAAGTTCAACTGGTGATTACACCAAAGCCCCTGCAAATTATATATAACTAATTTCACCTACAACTTTCCATATTGTCCATACCAGGCAGCACAATAGTGCCTCCTCTGATGCCTCCTATTTCCGCCCACATGTTTAACCAACTCCCTGGTACATGGAGGTCAATAACCCGCTCTCTTCTTCTTCTTTCAAAGGGATTACCCAAAATCGTTAGGCCACTGTTTGCAGGAGCGTGGCCTCTCGGTGGAAATGCTTTTCCTGCAGGCGGAGTCAGGCCTGACCCGGGCCCTCCAAGATGTTCGCTCCGACGGTTCCCCCTTATGTATTCTCGTCGAGCAGACTAATGTAACTCTGTCCTCGTGCACAGTAATCATATTTTCAGAGTCCCTCAAAAGTAAGTCCCCGCAGCCACAATTCTCCAAGCAATTTAACTAGTCCTAACCCTAGGATATATTAGCATCAAAATACATTTGGTTCAGTGGTGGGCATCCTCGTGATGACTTCTTTATTTTAGTTCTAGGAAATATGCCAACGGGTATCCTCTGTATTGTGGTCCCTGTCACATTTAAAATGATCACCTCAGATCACTTGTCATTGTGCAGATATACACATGTTTAAACAATTTATTAAAAAAATTAACAAGTAACAACATAATTACGATTTGCACTGAATGCTCATGAGTGATGAAACAAAAATAACTAACATTCTAAGCGATTAAGAATTAATGACTAATTTCCAGTTTTTACTTTGTCCAAAATGAAATCTTGACTGTAATTTTTTTTTACATGTTCAGACCTTTTCTCTTTTACAGAAGATGTGTTTGAGGTTAATGATTTAGATTTAAGTGCTCTTATACCGGAGTACCTGCACAATATACCCAATATATTATAATTCTGGTTTCTGCAAGGAAATTATTTTTCCTGTATGGAAGTGTTTTATTTCTACACAGTGCTATATGGGGATTAGCCATTTGAGATTCAGCCTCGTGGAAAAATGACAGTTTGTTACTAGTATTTTCACTGCAGTAGTAATTTGTTGGGCAAAATGAAGCGAAACCATTGTTTTAAACATTGATGCATTGAAACATACTTTTTTATTACAATACAAGTTGTATAGCAAACAAAGTGGCTATGGTATGCAGTAATGGAGCGTCTGGATGTTTTTGTTTTTTTTTCCTTTTTTAGCGGCCCATAGTTGCTTGGCAACAACAAAAATTATTCTTAAAAAAAGATCACATCCCTTGCTGAAATAATTGTTTAACTGTGAAAAATAATAGCTTTATTGATGGTGTTTACTCTTAATTTCTTTTTTCATAAAAAAAAAAATTGACCACTTAAGACTGTGGTTTGTAAGAGGATTTAAGCAATCTGCTTTGCATCACACCTAACAATAACTAGTAATAAATGAAGGAAGTTTTGCATTACTCTTTAAAGATATTTCACTATATAACTTTGGGGGTCATATTCACTAGTGTCTTCACAAAATGCTATAATGCTATAATTACAATTCCAGACTGATAACAATGAAGTTTTTGAATTTATTGATGAATAATATAATGGCCAGTAATATGCTGTTCACTGCCCCAAAAATATGTGCCTGCTTCTTTCAGAAAAAAGTTATGAATCTTTATATTTTAATTAATTTCCACTTTAAAATTGATGCCCACTACAATAATAATAAGGTTTATTATATTTGTAAAATAATACATATATTCAAATTGCAGTGATTTTCATAGCCCCCCACACTGATGAAACTTGGTAAATGCATATTTACAAGCTCAGTTGTTATAGTGTTTACCCTACTATCATGGCCATTTAAACATCACATATTGAAGATTTACGTCTCAAAAAATCTAAATCCCTGATCAGTATTAAAAAAAATTCTAGTTACTTGGATGAATTAATCTGTAAATCTGTATCAGATCTGGACATTACTTCTTATTATATGGTTGCGATTTAACTTCCATTTCATGAAGTGTACCTAAATAACAATATCTTGTTAAACATCTCATCAAACACCTTTCCTCTCTCAAAAATACAAAATGTAAAGCTGCTTCCGCATTTAAATGGGAAACATCCTATTGGAGAATATCTAGAATACGTCAAACATATTTTTCTGCTGGTCTGAGCTCAAGATTTCTAAAATGCAGTGGTCCTCACTCTACATCACATGTGATCCCTGCTTTCTCTCTTAGCTGAGTCTCTGTTGCTTTTTTTGACACAGTTCACCGCAACATGCCCAAGGACCAGGCCATGGAGTTTGTGACGGCAGAGTTTGGGCGTCTGAGCAGTAGCCGGCAGAAGCATGATACAACAGAGGAAGCAGCGCAGGCAGCTAACTTGACTGATGAGTACATGGAGCGGGCCAAGCTGGAGCTCCACTTCGTGCCCTCCTCCATGCGTCACTTGCTTTTTCTCATGGCAGCGGGCCTGCACCTGTACCCAGAGGAGTTGGACTCTATAGCGCAATACATTCAAAATCGCCAGGGCCATTTGCGAGGTGAGCAGACATGATGTATTCTCGAACAGAATGATACAGCGTACCGGGCAGCAAGCAGACATTACAGCAATTAAATGCTGAGGCTGTGTGTGTGTGTGCTTGTGTGTGCCAAACGTGTTTGTGTCAGCGGATTCATAGAGTCGTAGATTCCTGCTCTTACATTTTGGTCCATTGCCTCCCTGGTTCATAAGTAATAGATACCAAAATGAATGTTGGTACTGTAAACAGTTACAGTGACCATTACTTTTTTATTTTTTGACAATTTCATGTTGTCTTGCAGCTTAAAGAACAACACTTGTTTCTCAAAAAACTTACTAAGATTGCTGTATACTGGTTTTCCTATGTACCACTCCAGTATCACCCAGTGAGCTAGACAGCAGAGTGGCTTCTGAGACGACAAACAACCTACCTGCTGGTTTGGGTAACCCTCCACCTCTCGTACCTACTCCAGTCACCTCCAGACAGCCACCTAGTGATCACTCAGTCCCTGCTTCAGGCATGGGAGAGCCACCTCAAGGTCATAATTTGGGTGTACCAGGTTGGTGTTTTGGGTATTTGTTTAAAACTCGATAAAGAATGCTGCTGTTACATCAGTTAAAAAGAAGAATAGATTAAGACTACTGAGATAATTTCATAGAAATGATCTGAGATGTATAAGTAGTTCTTGGATGTAGCGACTCTTAAAATGTAATGTTTCTTTAAATTTGCTTTTAATGTCCCTTGACATAAACTAATTTTGTGGTTGAAAACGCTTAATAGACTTAGCTGGTTAAAACATTTTTCATATTGAAATAATTTAATGATTTGTTGAAGCTGATCAGATAAGTGCTTTGTTTTTTGAAGCCTGATCTATTTGATCCCATAGACCCATATCAGAACACCAAGCCTCCTCCTCTTCTGTCACTGGATGTTCTTCAGGGATGCCCACACAAGCCACCGGCCCCTCACTGTCCATCTGCCTCTCAGAGCAGTTCTGCACCTCAGGGCCCTCCTGCCCCTCACAGCAATCCTGCCCTTCACAGTCCTCCTGCTTCTTATGGTACCCCATCTACCTTTAAACCCCAGCCATCTAGAGGTCCTCCAGGTCCCAGAGGTCCTCCAGCCCCACGAGGGCCACCAGGCCTCCGTAGTCCACTTGGTCCAAGAGAAGCTTCAGCTCCTCGCGCGCCGTATCCCCGACAAAGCCCACTTGGGCCTAATGGTCCACCTGTCATTCATGGGCTTGCTGACCATGGACCATGTGATTTCCATCCACCTAGGGGTCCTCCACTTCATCGTGGACCCCCTCCATCACATAGACCTACACTGCTACGTGGTGCACCATCTCAGAATGGACCTCGTGGTCCCCCACCTCTACGTGGTCCCAGAGTACCACCACCTGCACTCAGGAGCCTTCAAATGGGAAACCCAGCAGGTCTATTCTCTTGGCGATTTAATGTTCTTCAAAATGTCTAATTACTGTGTTCATGATTTGTTGGAATTTGTATTGTACATGAACCATTTTCCTTTATACGATTCCTAAGCTTTCTTTGTGTTGTTTTCTAGGACCAGCACCACGGCCTTTGCGACACCTGCTTCCCTGACCCAGTCAGTCCAATAACTGAAATGACTTGTTAATGCTGCCACTTAAGAACACGTTTATGTATTTTTGATGTTACCTGACAGTGTTTCTGTTGTCTTTTAAATGTTTTTTTTGTTTGTTTCTGCTTTGTAAATTGCTCTTTGTACATGTTTTCTTCAGTCTCATTTTTTGGCTCTGGAATTTTATTAAAAGCCCATTTTTGTTTGGAATTATTGGAATTATTTGTTCATTTCTGTTCACCACATTCATTGAGTTTATGATTAGTAAAAAAAATTCTGTAACTTTTATTGATGTCAGCATTACAGATGCAGTTTCATAATTAATATAGATTCCTAAGATTCTCATGAGATTGATTAGATCACAGTGCAAACTGTAGAGCAAAAGTCTAACGTAACAGACACACTGCTAATGACCTTTTTTCTCTCATCGTTGGCTGATATTGTTTTTTGGTTCAATTCGTTTTATGTAATTTATCTAAAATTAATCTAAAATAACCCACACTTAGCCCCAATCCTGAGTGGAGGTATAGTCTGAGAATAAAGTTTTCAATCATAAACAAAACGTAGCTGAACATTTTGAGTCGTGACCTGCTTCACTGGGGAACAGTTTGTTTTAAGATAACCAGTTTAAAACAAAGTAGTGGAACCTGTCTGGAACACAACACATATTTTGTATAATGCTTAGGGAATACTGTCACAGATGGAGATTTGCAGAAGAAGGGTGCATTTTAGGGTCACCACCTTTCAAAAATACAAGCACATGCCATCTCTGTGCCAACAAACCCTTTGCATGAGTTGTATGGTCCAAGAAAAAATAGGTATACTTCAGATTAATGGCTTAAAAATAAAAGTTTTTACAGTAAATAACCACATCAGCTCTCAAAGAATAGTTCAGAATTAAATATAAATCTACTTCCTAAGTTTAGACCGTCTTAAGTTTAGACCGAAGCTAGACCGTCACCCAAATGGTGCTCCAAAAAATTACATCCAAACGCCTTTTACAACATTGTGTAAAAGAAAAAGTCAAGGCCAGAAAAAACTACAAATTAAACAGTACTGTACAAGATATATTAAAAGCTAAGCTAAAAACGTTTTAGTTACCTTTTAAACAGTCAAAGAATCAGATAATCTAAAAAAAAAAGGGGGAAACTTCCAGATTACAGTTTTTGCCTGTTGCTTGAACACGTTTTGCAAAACTTGACTCATGTCAAAACTCTACACACAAGCAAATAAGACACAACACTGGGAAATAAACCATTCTCATCTGTGTCAAATTGTAACTCTGCTATCAAAACCTAACAATCCTTTGTCAAAATGTCGCTCTAATCACAAAATGATACCCACTTGCATCCTATGAATACACTTTCAAATCAGCAGCAACACACTAGTCTACTTTATATAGAACACTGCAGGCTTTTGTTTGCACTGTTTTTATTCAGTTCCACAGAAGACACGTTTTCACAACACCCAAAAAATGAAATACTAAATACTGTACATTACAGTTGTGTACTTTACAGTACAGTAAGTTCAGTTAAAGCAAAAATTAAACAAACAATAGACTACTGTAAACACAGAAAAACACAATTGTGCGTAAGTGGACTTATGGATCCTGCCGTCTGTTAGGGTCTGGCCACAGGATCTCATCAACATCTGGCCTCTCAAATGGGACCCTGTACAGTTGCTTCATGGTCATGTTGTGCTTTACCAAGATGTGTCTGATAGTGGTAATGCTCACTCGATTTATGTTGTTGAATACCTGCCTATCTTCCAAGTATTTGTTGCTGTAGCTGGTGGAGACGGATTGCATTGTTTGCTCTGACTAGGTTCACAATGACAAGTTCCTGCTGTTGGGTGAACAGGCATTGGCGTTCTGTAGCCATTCTGTAGAAAAATGCAACCACAAATTATTATTGCTTTGCTTCTTTTTTTACAGTACTGTATATACTGTACTTTACTGTGTATACCATACACAGTACTAAAACATTTCAACACGTTATCACCTTATGTTTCACAAAACTACTACTTTTGTTCAAAAAGGAGCATTGGCCACCCTGAAATACAGTACGTGTGATATGGCAATGTGATATGGTACAGTACTGTAAATACTCTAGATACAGTCTGAGTAGAGTAGAGAGTTGATGACATACCTGTTTTCCAGTCGGAATGTCCTTATTATGGATGCGACTGTGAAACGGCTTAGATTAGGGTGGACTCTCTGCCCAGCGTCCCTCATAGTCAGGCCATGGTTTATGACATAGTCCACCAAAGTTGCTCTTATGTCATCAGAAATAATGGTCCTTGCATGGCCAGACCACATCCTCCTCTCTCTCTCTCTCTGTCTTCCTCTTCCTCTTCCTCTAGCTCTCCCTGCTTCCATGCTTGCAGAGTTCTCAAAATGGCTTAAGTGAGGTCTTTTTGTAGCTGGCTGATTGGTGTTCCGTTTTGTAAGTAAGTATTTTCAGGTGTATGTCTGAGTATTTTCAATTACCCAATGTGTTTTGTATTTTGAATAGATGTGTTATCCCAATGGTACCCTGAGATTTCATTTTTGAACAAAGTGTCTTATGCCTGAAATAGTGTGTAGTGTGCAGGAGCAAGTGTGTTGTAGAAAGGAGTGAGTGTGTTGCAGAATTGCAACACTTTTGTTTAAGGTATGGTTACACTTTGTTTAAGGTATAGTAACAACTTCAAGTTATGTTACTTTGGTTTAAGCATGTGTCTGTAGTGTTCAAGCAATGGGTAAAAACTGTAAGAGGCATGAGCAGCAATTGCACAGTCACCCCTTCATTTCATATTTTATATATAGGATATGTACTGGACTAACACTCTAACTGCCTAGACTGTGTGAGTGTTCTCAGATTGCTTATTCTGTGTTTTCCAATCTCATCAAGCATCATAGTAGAAAACTCAGTTCTGTTACTGTAGGAAAAGGAAAGTTGCCCAGGTTCTAAATGCAAGGAGTCCAATAATTGTCATGTTTCAAACTTTGGAATAATTGTCTTCTTTCAGTACTGCCTTTAAATAGTCAACAATCCGTTAAAAAATACATTAAAAAAAAAAATCACATTCACAACTGTATTTTCCAAATTGTAACACTTTTACAGCTCATTAGTGCAGCCAGGTACTGAAGATAGCTGATTGGTTGTGGAGCACAAACACCACCCCAACTCATCCCAAGTTCTACTGCTCCACAGTCTGATGATACTGGGGTTTATTCTCCTCCTGCTGATGGTTGGTTGTTGGCATGGACTGATGTAGTTCTTCAGCGCACTCCATTCTACTGGCAATTCCTGTTAGGGAGATTCTACAAGTTGTGTGCAGCTGTGGGTGCACCTTCAAGTAGCTAGAAAATAATTAGAAAAAACATCTAGATGCTTTTGGGAATGTACTGCAGCATCTGTGTACTTTTTGAATTATGCTTTAGTAAAATGCTTTTCCCTTGTCTTGGTCTCTGCAGAGAGACGGAGGATTGCCAGCCTGAAGACTTCCTTCTTGCCAGTCCTGTAGCAAAGAAGCTTCCACCTACAGCCTCAGCAGAACTGCTGTCCATCCCTACATTCCAGGCTCAAATGAACTAAACATTATAATACACAACCATACGCTGCCGCAGCATTTGCAGTAAAATGTGTTCGTTGCAAATCATTCTGATGGAAGAATCGCACGTTCAAAAGAATAGGATGCTCCATATTATCCAGCACAGAACAGGCAGAGCTAAGACCATACTGGTAAAGACCAGGTGCTAAACATTATGCTCTCACTTCATGCGTGGTATTCACATTACTCAGATATATTGTCACCTACAGTTAAATACCAGCTAATCATAGAAAATAAGAACCGGTTCAGTAAAATACTCGACAGCGTCTCCTGTCAACAGTAAAAACATTGAACGTCATTCAACCTCAGGAGATGCAGTCGTCAAGATCTGTTCTTACTATCCACATCTGCATTCCTTTTTTGGACCACCTTGACAAACTTTACATCAGAATGCACAGAAAACATGAAATGAGCAAATAAAACACAAAGCACGTACCACAGTCATTCCACAGGTCTCACTCTCTCATATGGGGCTTTGTGTGACCGCTCTCAGTGACCACTTCCTCCAGCTGGGCCCAGAGAGAGGCCTCCCCATCAATCCTATTCACTTCTTCATGTCCATAACCCGGGTCCCTAAAGGAATCAGGATACCCCTGTTGGTCTCCGAGTGGCTCTATGTCATGCAGAAGGGTCCAGCTGTTCACCCATGCCCTCTCAAATAGACACAATATTCTGTAACCGACTTTGTCCGTTGTCTGATTAGTTGTCTATAAATAATTTGAAAAAAGTGGAGAAATGTATGTTTCATTAAATTCACAATTTCACAAGTGGGACTTTTACATGATTGCAAACTCACCACTGTGTTCAGAGCTGGTGTCCAGCACAGTTGACTTGTTCCCCTACTCTGAGAAACCCTCTAAACACGGCAGTTAACAGGCGAGTTTAACCAGGTGTGTTTGAGGGAAATCACCAGACTGTGCTGGACACTGGCCATGCAGGCTGAGAGTTGTGGATCCCTGGTTTAGGGTTTAAACATGTGGTTATACTTTGTGTGTGTACAGCACTCAAGCACTGGGTGGCGCCAAGAAGCCATCTCTCACTGATCAAATATATAAACCTTCTAGCTCCTGAAATAAAAGGCTGCGCCGTTGACCACCACTTACATCAAGTGGAAGGCTTGTGAGCAAAAATACACTCATATGCAATAGTCTAATGAATAACTGGCGTGAATGACTAAAGGCTGTGACTCATTTCCAGGCACCACTCTTGAATACTTCAGAGTTCCTGTGTTATTTCCTTCACTAGCCTTCATTAGAAATGAGTCATAACCATTCATGACTCATTTTAACACAGAAACACACTGAATGAAGGAAAAAAGGAGCCCAGTATTAAAGCCAGAAAGGACAATGGAATAAACCACAGGAAAATAAAAAGGTACCTTATTGGATCTTTATTAAATCATATAGCTAATAAAAACATTGATTTAAGGCAGACTAGCAGCAAGCATTAGCTGCAAGATGGACAGTAAGAATAAATACAAGGCTGATTGTTTAATAAAAAAATAGAAAAATTATAAAGCCATAGAGAGAAAGAACAAACTCAACTAGTGCAGCTGTAGGTATGAAAAGCAAGTGTTGAGACGAACAGTGTATTGTAACAGATGTTCTATGGCTGTATTTTTACTCTCACTGTCTACCTGCACATTGCAATATAACACAAACTAAACATAATTCCACAGGCAGTCAGGTAGGTCTGTTTGAGTGTGTGTGTGTGTGTGTGTGTGTGTGTGTATGTATGTATGTATGTGTGAGTGCATGGAGTGTATATAAGGGTAAGGATAAGGGGAAGTTTGGTTGTCTTCATCTCAATTTATCTGAATAAATATCATTGATTTAATAAACTATAAGGATTGTTTGGTTTAAAAAAAAACATTTTTAATGTTTTAATGTTTCCCCAAAGCAACAGGATACATAACTCCTGTTAATTAAATTGACCTTTTTCCTAATGTAAGCCTAGTACAAATCATTCTGAATCACTGCGCTTCCCCCTACAGAAACCATGGGTGAATGTGGATGCAGAATCAAGGTCCATCTCAAGAGGTTTGCTGTTATAGTTACTCTTCAGATTTCTGTGCATTGCATTTGCCCAAATAGGTCTCGCTGATTGGGCTGACTTAAAAATGGCTCCCAGCTGTGGTAATGGTGGTGGTGCCCTAGTGTGTAGGATACTTGCCTCTGGACCAAGAGGTCATGGGTTTAACTCCTACCTTCAGCACCACCACTGGGGACCCTTAACCCCAAATTACTCCAGGGAGACTGTCCTCTGTACTTAGGGAATCAAAGTCATTTTGGATAAAAGCGTCTGCTAAATGTCGTAAATGTTAATGTAATGTAAATGTAATACTATTCTGAATCCACAAAACAAAACAGAGTGAAAGCAAGAATCAGAATTCTTTTTACCAGGCTAAGCGAACATGATCTTGACTGCTACTATTCAACAAACAATGATTGGATCATAGATAGACCAAGCTATGCTCAGCTCTTCAACAGGCTGATCAGGGAAAAAAAAACAAAAAAACACACACATGAAAAAGTACAGGTTTGTGTGTAAGGCCAATGCAGGCTGAGCCGGACACATTCTGGGAAAACATTCAGTTGGTTCACCAAAGCACGGACCACGCCGGCTAGCCGGCCAACAAAACCCTTTCCCTTGTGTTAGAACTTCCACTTTAAAAGACGTCTTCATCAGCCCAAGACAGAGTAACACTGAACAAAAAGCAGAATCCTATTCTTGTCTGGCTGAAGGAAGTGCTTATACAGAATCTGCCTCCAAACTGAATGGCAAAAAAAAAAAAAAAAATTGCCACCCTCTGGAGAGCCCAACCTCCAGAGGTTCTACATTTCTGACAGCTATGAGAAGGAACAGTGTATGTTCGGGAGAGCACTCAGTGATGGAAGGACCATGGACAGAGAACGGAGTTATTCCGGATGCAATTAATGATAACCCTCATCTTTAGGGCTGTGCTCTCAGCCTGAAGCCTTGAAGTCAGCCTTCTGTTCTATATCTGTGTCTTGGAGTGCGAAAAAAAAAACTTTGGAAGGGGGGCCTGGAGGAGTGAGAGATAGACGGATGACTTATGTGTTGCAGACCTTGTAAAGTGATGAAGGCCTCAGCTGCGGAGGGATTCTGTGTGTGGCAAAGAGACAAACATAGGTAGGGAAGGAGGGAGAAGGGTTCGGGGTAAGGCCCATATTTTGCTTTTGTACCTCTAAGACAAGCCCCCTCTGCTCTGTGGCTGAGGGGGAGAGGAGCAATGGAAGAAGGGGGAGGTGTAGTCTCTTTCTGGGCCTCAGTCAGTTTTCTTGGCCCAGGCCATGTCATCACTGCGTGGTTTTTGGCCTGTTACTCTCTCTACCAGCCACTCCATAGTCCTCCAGAAGCCTATCCGGTCAAGTGGGTAGTTAAGCCAACCTGAATCAGAGGGAAAGAAAAGGAAAGAGCAAAACTATTAGTGCTGCGCCACCCTGGAGCTTAGCAACAGACAAAAAGGGTTAACTGAGCTTCCCAGAAAAAAACTAGGGTAATCTCTTATGATTCATAAGAGAAATCAATTTTGAGGTTTAACTGAATGAACCATCCAAAATTTCAAAAACAAGTAGAAAGCCTTTAAAAATGTTTATTGCCAGAATTTTGTTTTTAAAGGACAGATTGGGAGGGAACTGCAAAGAAACACAATGTCCATTGATAGTGAGGCTGGCCTACTTTGCAGTTAAGAAAACAGAAAACTACTCCTCCTACAGAAAAAAAAAAAATTTTAAAGACAAATGTCTACTGAGCCATTTAACTGCCTTACTATAGCATCTGATCACATTTCCTGGTGGGAACTGCCAACGCCTAGTAATCAATGTCTAATCTTAATAGAACTGGGCAAAATGTCTGAGGCGAAAGGTAAGGGCTAAAGGCATCTTAACTACTTACCAAGCATACTAACGAGGTACTAGGTAAGTATCAGCTAACACAAGAAACAAATCCAGCATAGTTCCTACGGACTGTTGGAATAGTGTAGAGTAATCTTTATTTTTTTTAAATCATAATCAGAAAATTTTACTGTTCCCAGGGTAAACTGCTTATCCAATGAGTGCACAGACACAAATACAAGAACATTAGACAATATAGCAGAAAGTCCAAATAAAGCTCTCAATGTATGTGATTTATGTGAAAGAACACGTCCGCTCTCATTTCATTCCATTTCTTTCAATTATTTAGAATCTGGCACAGAAATGGCCTGGTAAACTCTAATATTTCAAGTAAGGTGTAGCACATAAAAAGGCACCAAAAAAACAAAATGTGTACAAGTGCTTTACTCATACATGCTGGACATCGGCTCTAACTGTCAGAGCAGATCCCAGGAGTCAAACAGGAGGGAAGGGTAATGCGCGCACACACACAAAGACAAACACACCCCCACTACCTTATACAGGCTGAATTAACACAAACAACTGAACATCACAGTACCAGTCCCACAGGGATTTGACATGAAAGCCATTTTCCTCATTGCAAGCACAAATCATAAACATGTGCACTCAGATTAATGTTTTCTGATCCACATCCATTCATGAACACACACACTTGCTTTAACAACTCCTCGGCACACTCCCAGTCATTTGCTTACACGCTTACCTCCTCACCCAGAAAACATGCTGACCATTCACACACCCCTAGAACAGACCAAATCTAAACAAGCCACCATGTCTCTCCTTGCAGTCTGTATGGAGACAGTGCTCTTCCTAGGTGTGGGGGTGTAGGTGTGTGTGTGTGGTCCTTGCAGTGGCACTCTTAGTGCAAAGAGAGAGTAGTATAGCATGTCTTCTTGTTTGATTACACCTCTTTGTCTCCATCCCTCTATCTGTTTCTCTCCATGCAGGCCTGTTTGTTAGCACTGACAGCAGGTTAGCATTAAATATACATGGAGACTGTCAGCCAGTGGAGCACACAAAGACAGACCAGGGGCCCAAGAGACCCGACAAAGGGTGGAGGAGAGTCCCCTGAGAGAGAGAGAGTGAGAGAGAGAGTGAGTGAGTGAGCGAGTGAGTGAGTGAGTGAGAGAGAGAGAGAGAGAGAGAGAGAGAGGGAGGGAGAGAGAGAGGGAGGGAGAGA
>JBBPDC010000019.1:13916023-13926628 GCA_037974485.1 Hemigrammopetersius urotaenia
ACACACACACACACACACACACACACACACACACACACACACACACACACACACACACACACACACACACACTAAGAGTAAGTACTATTTTTCATAGTTGTTAGTATCATCCCACAGTATGTTATACACAGCATATACAATCTTACAATCTTTCTGGCTTCGTAATTCAGATTTTTGCTCTATAACATTTCTCATTTTTAAATTGCTTTTCAAACTCACTTATACTTGTGTAGTTACTGAATCGTTAAAATAATTAGAACAATCTTGACTAGTACAAATATACTGCAATACTTCCTATTCCCCTAAAACACATGACAGTCTAAAGTCGAAGCAACTGCAGATATCAGAAGAGATAATAGGTCATGGCCTCTCATTAGTAACAGAACAATTCTTGGTCACTGTCAGCAGCAGTTGAGAGATTCAGAGTTCAGAGCAGACAACATCACTCAGAACTCTGAAAGGTCTTCAGGGTCAGCGGACAAGAGACGTGACTCTACCAGGGCACGCGTGTGTGTGTCCCATTATAGTGTGTGCTCGGGAGTAATCGGCCGTATGAAGACAAGTTGTAGAGTAAGGCTGGGGTCATGATCTCCAGCGATGCTAGTCTTAGGTCTGACACAGCTAAAAACACACAGGTCAGCTGTGAGGGCACGGGAAGTGGGCTGGGGCAAGGCCAGCCCGGACCACCGCGATCACACTGTGACCCAGTGGCCGAAGTGAGAGAGCGAAAGAGAGAGGGAACGATTAAAGCACTACTGCATTATTCACTCTAGGCTGCCCTGGACACCAGACATCAATCCTATCTTCATCTCCCCACCACTTCATCTCTCTCCCTTCATCCCTCACTCCATCTCCATTTTCGCTCGTTTGCATATTCGGTCGTTAACTACAGGAAACTATTTCAGTTTCTCCTGCTCGGTCCTTCCCTTTTCTCACTCTTCCTCTCTCTGCTTGCAGGCAAGGGGCCTGGAGTGGCACAGTGGAGTCAGCTCTTCTGAAAATTTAATGCCATTAGAGGATCTGCCTTAAGAAGACGGAGAAGCTTGAGGAGGTTGAGAGGAGGATATTGATGACAGTTATTTATAGCGCCCCAGCGGGCCAACTTGTGCCAAGCACCCGAACAATGGGCCATGCTAGAGCTATTAACCACGCACAGAAACTTGTCAACATGCGCACACATCCTCTGCGATCAACTTACACAGCAGAGGTTCCAGTGGATATTCCATACCTTTACTAGGATATCCCGAGACCTGATCCTACAGCATGTGTGATACATGCACTCCAACACAATTCCCCTGAAACACCTGTTCCTGCAGAACACTGCCTGGGCCGCTGACACCTGAGCCTACACTTCTTTCAGCTCATCATGACTGCGGATTTCTGTGGCAGAAAACTGATATAAAGCCACTGCAACCGTAAGGAGCCATTGGTGTAAACTGGTAATGCAAATAAAAGAAAAGATGTGTTCTCTGTAGTGTTCATTTAAATCATTGTCTGTGTTTGGTCCAGTGTCAGTTATCATTGTAGGGGGGAGTGCTGAAAGTTGAATTAAGTTTCCATAGGTAATATTTAACACACCCTGACACACTGATTACAGCTAGGGTACTAGTACCATTAGCTGTAATATTCAGGGGTTTGGGGTAATAACTTCATCAGACCCCTTTATATCACTACCTATGCAGTTTCAACCATTAGCCTACACAGATTTCTGTGAGACAGTGATAGTGAGTAAACAAGTAAATTATACTGACATTAACACATTACAAGGTCGAAGGCCATAGTTTCGTCACAGGTATAATGAAGGATCTGTGTCAAGTTGTGCTTCCCTATAGGGCTTACCATTACAAGGTTCTGTTACGTTACCTTACATAAGGTCAACTTGAACAGTGCTTTAAAGGCCTGGAGAAATTCAGAAACTTAAAAGTATCTCCAGATGCATCCATATCCGGAATAGGGTTTATGACACCTTTTCCGACACTTGGAGATTTAGAGACAGAGAACCAAAACGAAAAAAACATTTACCCTCACTTCCGCCATTAGTCTCCCTCCCACACACACACACACACACACAAACAAACACATGAGCCTGCGCAGCAGTGGGGCTGCTGTCAGGTGATCAGCGTCAGTGGTTGGATCCTCATGCTCCCCGGCGAGGGCAGAAACTAGGCCAGGCCTCAGCAGAGCAGCCGCCGCTGCAGCACCGTCCCCCTGTCCGCGGGACCTGAGCTGCGCGCTCATTAATACAGTCCTGACAACAACGCGCTCCCAAGCAGCCTCCCGCGCCAATCGCTCACACCCTCGCCCCCTTCCCTGCTCGCTGGCATGGGGAATTAACCTGGGAGGGGCGGGGGGTGCGGGAAGAATGAGAGGGATGGGGGGTGCTAATAGGCTGAAATTAATCAACGACGCCTGATTCGACGCAGAGGGGCGGCTGAAGTGCCAAACAACGCCCTGTGAATGCTAATGGCGCTCCTGCTCTCTTTCCCTCCCTCTCACCCGTTTAACTTCTGCAGGCGCCTATAGCAGACCCAAATGCGGCCTCCTCCATCACCCTGCTCTGCAGCGTGTACAGTGGATGTGCATCATCACGTCTCCACACCAGGAAAATCTCTCTCTGTTGAGGGCACTGGTGAAAATACAGATGCCATTACCCCAATCATTTGTGCAGTTTTCAGATTTTTGCACATTGCCAATCTCATAACAGAAAAATTTGAAATCTTATGTATCTTAAAACCATCAAGTCACTCATGAAATGCTGATTTTTCAAACTTACTTTAACAAACTGCAGACTGTTTTCTTATGACATTTGTCAATCTGTGTGAGTGCAGTGGGGTGGCGGTAGCTCAGTGGGTAGGATACTTGCCTCCGGACCAAGAGGTCACAGGTTCGAATCCTACCACCAGTATATCACCACTGGGTCCCTGAGCAAGACCCTTAACCCCAAGTTGCTCCAGGGAGACTGTTCCCTGTAGTTACGGAATGTTTTGGAGAAAAGCGTCTGCTAAATGCCATAAATGTAAAGGTAGTGCACCGTGTATTATATGGTACATGGTCAATATGCTTAGTCCTCATACTTTCTGGTCGAGCCAGACAAGCCAGCATACTGTGAGTGAGTCAGAGACAGAGAGAAACAGAGAAACAGATAGAGATAATTGGAAGGTCTCTCCTGAGTTTACTGGGATGTCTTTAAGAGTTAAAGCTTTTTTAATAATAAGCAAATCCAAACTTACAAGCACATTACTGCTATTGATGCAAGTTAGTAGATTAGGATTGTTCATGAGATGTGGATGCAGAATTATAATTGACTGGATTTGGCCATAAGGTTATAAATCTAATTATGTCTCTCTGGAGCTGTGTGAGGTCATTTGATTCAGTCATTGCAACCCTTAACGTTGTGTTCACAGCAAAAAGCCGTTCTATAGTATGTATAATTTATTGTGCTGCTCTACATATACTCAAAGGCCTGGTTGGAAAATTTAAAGCAACTAGGCAACCTGTCTTCAGTGGATTACAATATGTAATCAGCATCTGTTGGGCTAATTAATGAAATCGATATTTAAACTTATGGATCATGGTAACAGCGCTGTCCTCTAGGGTGGGCAGTTGATGAAACCAGTGTGAGTTTATCAGCTGCCACACACCAGCAGAAGTCAGAAAGTGTGAACAGCGAGGTGTTCTTTGTGCAGTGGCAAGATGTGTGTCCCGCGATGTCTCCGTTCTGGACCAACAAAGAGCTCCATTCTTTAGCCGGCTCTGTAACAGAGCGCTGGTGGCGGAATGGTGTTGTGCGGGGCCCTGTGCTCTCGCCACAGCCGGGCCTATGAAAGGGCCGCTCTCACCTCCTCTGGAGAAGCAGACAAAAAGCGACTCACAGGCCCAGAATAGCAGCCTTTCAGCAGGACTAGCCAAGCCTGCCAACATGCCATGACTGAGCCATTCTCTCCATATTTCACCTCAATCACAGTGCCAGGGCATCTACATGTGGGCTAACACAAATAATGCTGAATGAAGGGCAAAACCGTAGAGGGAATCTGCCTCACAAGCACGCACACACACTTTCCCCTGGCCGGATCTTGATAGGCCTATCTTCAGATGGGACTTGGTGGTGTGCGTGTGGTGGTGATGGTGGGGGGGGGCCCCTGAATGTTGGGAAAGTGGGTCATGCAGACAGTGGAAGACAGAGAGACTGAGGTTTGGAGAGAAAGGGAGGAAGGTATAATTCCCCTGATCAGGACAAATGGATCAGTCACAGGCCCTGATGCTTTCATCTGATCTCAGTGGACAACTCAACCTGGGAGAAAGTGAGACAGACAGACACACACACACACACACACACACTCACAGGTATAAATTTTGTATGTTACCTGATCCACAAAAACAGGAAAGCAATCTGTTCTGTCTGAATGCCAAATTCCAGCACAAGGGCTAGTCACTGATGTACTGTATAGTGGTTCCCAACCTTTGAGCCTTAGACAAAAATCCACCATTTCATTACCATTTATGTAATATCATTATAATCATCAATGTACATCACATGGCCTTGCAATGTGTTGCCAAAAAGAAAAAAAAAGATAAGACAAGGCGAAAGACCTTTGATGGTACAGTTTAAAGTAGCCAAGCCTTCAACTGAGAATTAACAGGCCAGATACATTTACAGCAAACCACTAGAAGTCTACAGTTTATTAACAAAAAGCTTATTTTTTCCTTGTTTTTACAACAGAAGCATGTACAAACCAATGGGTTTAGTGGGGCATGGTGGTTGGTTGGTGGGACAGTGGGGAGCATTTTAAAGGGTGAGTGTGTAATGCAGAGGAGAGTTGGAATTTGAGTAGGGTTTATTTCTTTAATTACAGGGTAACAGCATCCCAGCCTGCCAGCACAATATCAGCTGTCTCCAACCCATCACTATTAGACCTTAAATGAGTCTTTGGCTAAATCTGCAACAACTGCATTACAATAAACAGTCAAATTACATCCAGGCTTCTTTAATTTCCACAATGTTCTGCCATCAGTGATGCTGTCCTGGTTGAATCCCAGTCAAAGCCATTCGAATCCACTCTAGAAAGCCAGAAGATCCAGGAGCATCACAAGGTGGGGCTGAATGAGTGATGATGAGTTTCACCCTAATGACGGCTACAAATGACAGGCTAGTGTTGTAGTACCACTACTGACATACATCCTTACCTTTCACAAACACCCACCTCTCTACTGATGTGACCATAATGTGATCATAACACCCAGGATGTGAATAGTGCTCAGAGTCACAGTGATAACCGTAAGCGAAGACATGACAACTATGCTGCATTTAAACCCAGACTGTTGTCCACTTAAAAGTCAGAGTTTATAGCTATTAGATCTGAATTCAATTTTGAGGACAGATCAGGAGAGTGTGATTAAAATGAAGAGTGGAGTTTTAAATATTTAAATATTCACAACGGAGCCACTTCACTGAGAAGTCGGTACTAAATACAGAGCTGATTGAAGAACGCATGGGGAGTAAAGCGCTCAAAAATGGAATTCAGATAATAGTAATTATACAGGTTTCCTACAGTCCCCATCCCCAACTGCCACAAAGTCACCTGAAATCCCTGAGAAAGCTGATGGAGAGCTCCATCAAATATTAATAACAGGCTGTGTGGTTTCAGCCTTAATAGAGTTTCCTTGCTCTGGCTCCCTTCTGTGTGTATGACTTGACATGTGTTTGTGCGTAGAGGAATGCAGAAAATAATGTCTTAAGTTTGTGCAATTGGTATCATCAAGCATTTGTCTCTTTTAGCCTGCACATGTGCGTGTGTGCTGTGTATAGAGCTAATGCATTTAGCTGCCCTGGTGGGTGTATAATTGAGGAGCACAGCAGGAGTGTGTGCAGGTAGTCTGCTTCTTTTCCTCTTCCTCCTCCAGTTAGCCCCCTCTCTGCCTCTTCGCCCCTTGAGAGGCTGCTTGGCTTTTGTTTACTCTGCTGTTCAGCCTGGACACAGTGGCACAACGAAGGCACATAGCAACACACGGCCACTGTATACACACCACAGATGCCGTTTATGCAATGGGGCGGGGAGAGTAATGGTGCAGTCACCCTTAGCTTCCATAGGTAAAGACAGTCCAGTAGCTTAACCTCATGCCAGATGAGCTGGGAGGAAAAGTGGGCCGCATGGAAAATAACATCACAAGCTTTGAAGTAGAGTTGGGCAATATGATGAGATTTAGCATTATCATGACAAATTATAACAAAATGCATCTGAATATGCTTTTCTGGGAACAAACACCAAACAACAGTATGTTTCTTTAGAGACATGGCATTATTAGTGCATTATTATATAAATATATATATAAATATTATATATTGTTTTTTGTATCAAAAATATACAGGTTGTTCTATTTCACAGGTCAACAATTTTTTTTGTAATCACCAGAAACCACAGCACAGTTTTCTAAAACTGCTTTCAGTTTTTTAGTCACATTATTATGAGTATTAATTGATTTGCAATAGACCTGCATGTTTTTTTATTAAACCGCAGGCACCAAGTAATTGGTTCAATATTTTCAGTGTGAAGTCAGACGGGTGCACACTATGACACAGATATAGTGATCAGTGTCAGTCAGCTACCACTGTTTCTTCAAAAACACTAAGCATATGATTATTATATGATCATTATACCAACTATCATGCAATATATGGAGGTAGCTCAGTGGGTAGGATACTTGGCTCTGGACCAAGAGGTCATGGGTTCGAATCCTACCTCCAGCATACCACCACTGGGTCCCTGAGCAAAACCCTTAACCCCAAGTTGCTCCAGGGAGGCTGTCCCCTGTAGTTAGGGAATGAAAGTCGCTTTGGATAAAAGCGCCCGATAAATGCCATAAATGTAAACTAGCTTCAGCACAAAAACTGTATGTGCAGGAAAAACTGAGCACAGATAATGAAATACACTACAAAACCCACAATCTTATCTCTGATGATTTTGACCTGTTGACCTATGTTATTATCCATTAACAAAATTTCTTGAAGCGTTGATATATATTTGCCGTATTGCCAACCACTCTTATGCATGTCATGGTACACAGTGCTTTTCCTGACACTGGTGAACAATTTGCATAGAGCAGTGTACCTTTTCATCTTTTCATTACAATGCAGTTTTTGTGGGTAGAGCGCACAGGGGATTGTTTGTAAATCAGCCACAGTTATTACATGATTGTAATTACTTAAGATGCTGATTCAGACTGGCTATGATCATTTTCCGCAGTTGTCACATAATTTTACAATTATACATCATTTTTTTTGTCACATCATTTTACAATTATACTGTATTGCAACAAGTAGTGTGTGATTTAGGTGTGTTTATCAGTTGAGGCAAATACATATGAAGAAATGAGAAACACTTTCATTAGAACACGTTATTAAACTTGCTACAACACATTTATATATTTTATATTTTTTTTATAAACTTTGCTTGTTTGGCTCCATCTGGCTTGTCTTTCTAGCTCTAGAGTCAATATCTAGCACAATTTGACAGTTCCCCTACTCAAACACACCCACTTAAATCAGCAATTAACAAGAGTTGAACCAGGTGTGTTTGTCCATTACAAAAAATGATGCTGAAGGGCATGTCCTTGAGGCACATTTGCTAGTTTTAAAGATACAACATACTACACTTTATTGTGAATAGACACAATAAAGTGTAGTATGTAGACTGGGCAGAACTATAGGCTGATTGCTGGATGTGTGCAAACGTGTTGATTTTTGAAATGTCACGGAGAATCCGACTTCAAAACGGGCGGTGTTTGTTATTCCCCTGAGATCACTAAGAGATCCGAAGACTACTAAGCACCACTGAGGTATCCTTGAGCAAGGTACTATCCCCACAGGCTGCTCCCCGGGTGTTCCTAGCTTCCCGCTGCTCAATGGGTTAAATGCAGAGGAAAACTTTTGTGCTGCTCACACTGTGTGCTGTGGTGTGTTCACATATGACAGAATGGTCACTTTCATATATGGACTATATAGACTGGCGAATAGACAGTATGTTTTGGTACTTCAACAGTGTTTACATACACATCAACTTCAACTAAACTTTTTTTTAATAAGGACGCTTAAAAAAAGTTTTCTGTAATTCGTCAATATTGTTTCAAAAGGTACTGCTGATATCCCAGCCCATTCGGTTCATGCAGGTAAAATTAAGCAGTAAAACTCACCTTGAGCTCTGCTTTGTAAAGTGTTTCGTGACATTTACACACATCCACATATTCAGTCTACAGCAGTTAAGCCCCACCCATTCACAATAAAATGAGGCTTCAAAATGGTCAGGGAAAAATTAACTCTGAGCGTTTTGGCACATAAAAACACAAACGTCATAAGCTTACCTGAAGGAAAGTAATAAATGTAGATAATACCTCCTTAGTATTATTCCGAAAATACTAAAGATACATCTTTAGAGGTTAACTGAACAATAAACCCAGGATTTGGGAGGTTGTTACTGGACAAGATAATGCTAAATTTAATTTAAATCATTGAAAAAGTTAGTTGTCCCCACGCTTTTGACAGGCATTGCAAAGCGGCGATTCTAACATACTCAGTGGAGGCCCAGGTCACTTGAGTCACCTGGCCGGCTCAGGTGTGTGAAGGCCAGCTAAATGCTCAGTCGGGTCCTGAACCCATAACCTTCTGACCATGAGGTCAGGAGTCCAGAGGCGGGGACCGCGTTTGACGCGTGGAGGGGTCAGCATAGCCCAGGTCTGGTGAGAAGGAGGTGGCCTAAATTATTCAGCAGCTCGGCAGCCTTGGTTGAAGCTCGATCACACGTGCAGAACAGAAGGGGGTGAGGATATGAGAGACATTAGCCTGCTGCTGACAGGGGGCAGCGTAGAGCTCACACTGAAATCAGCACATACCTGAGCTATGCACATTGCTATACTGTAACACAGTATGCCTAAGAAGTTGCTAAAATGAAAGCAAAGTATTAGTAATGATTTTTAAAGACGTCATCTTACTATACAAAAAGACACAAGGTATTTCAACGGCTATCAGATGTAAAGTAAAATCTAGCAAACGCGCAGGTCACACAGTTTTTAAATATAAAATGTATTCCATGAAAGCTGTTGCACTTGGTGGCAAAAAAACGTTAGGAATTTACATAAAATGTATTAAAAATCAATTGATTTGAAACAAACCATTCTCTCTATTCTCTGAACTACAGCCAGATAAGGAGTTGCTCACCATCAGGCCGACGTGCCTGGTGTCATGCACTGCGTGACTCATGAGCTGTAACACACCCTTGACACTATTCTCACACTCAGACAGACGGAGAAATCCCCTTCAGTATAGCAGCATGAAAGCTTGACCTTTCCCACTTTTCTGCCTTCTTCCTGTCCACCATGCAAAGAGCAGTGGTACAGTGAAACTGAAACTTGTAACCTAACAGGTTCTGGTCATTGCCTATGGTGGCTCCAGGATCTACAGTCATTATCTGAGGCTGAATGGATGAAGGCAGGACTAATCTCAGAACGTGTGCGCGCAGACTGGATCTGAGAGACCGACAGGGGGTATGAACTTAAGAGCATAAGGTCATGGGTGGATTTGCTTGGGTATAATTTCCATCTGCAGGTCTGGCACAAGTCCTCCATCTGTACCATACAAGTTCAAAGTCAGTCACTGGGTAGCAAGACGCCATTTATTGTACTGGGCAACTGCAACATACACCTAAAGCCACCTGTAGCTTTAATGAAAGAAGGAGTGACTCCCCTTTCACAACAAAGGTCACACAAAAAGGTGTGAATAAAAGGATATGAGGGCTAAGACTGACACATAGAGAGGCACGCTTCCTTGTGCGCTGTGTTGACATTTCGTTGGCTTATCTCAAAAGATAGACACCATAAATAAACACTGCAGTGTTTAAACAACTGATAAGCGGCAGCTCCACGTGCAGTAGTGGCTCAGTGTGTCTGCAAGCACCAAATGCTCATTTCCCGGCTGTACATTCTGGCTCAGGAGCAGCGAGTCCCAACCCTGGTCCTGGAGTACCTCTTATGCTTTTCTGGCTCCACACCCTACATTAGGAGCCCTTCATGCATTCTTTAGAAAAGGCTATAGTCATACAGCCATACACAAAACTGTGATCATCCCCAGGGCAATTAACACTATTTGTTGATTGTGTAAATAAGTTAACACATTCTCTGCAAAGAACAAACTAAACAATATATTTTTTTGGTTTTAGTTATTATTTGCTGAGCTTAACATGTATTAAACAGCCATATCAACAGTAATTGTGTAGTAAAATGTGTGTCCAATATAATGGATTTATTATAATTGCACATAATTTGCAGCACCCACATCTATATAGATCCATGACAAGTCAAAGAATCATTTGAATAAATGGCTTTCTTGTAAAATGGAAAATGCCAATAAAGAGTCATAGAAGCTTTTAAAGCACCATAAAACCTTTTTGCAAAGAGAGAATATATTTGACTACACATTTGACCAAACTAGTGTTGTCAGAAGACCCGGTACTTCGGTACCAAGTCGGTACTAAAAAAGTTAAAATGTTACGGTACCAGGTTTTCTGAAGTACCGGTGGTACCGAGCACCCGGTCAATCCGGTTCTTGCTGCGCTATAT
>JBBPDC010000019.1:13933250-13957188 GCA_037974485.1 Hemigrammopetersius urotaenia
TATATATATATATAACAGTACATTGTGATTTGATGTGTATGTGTGTGTGTGTGTTTGCTTAACTATTTCCTGATCTTTTTCAGTGTTCACAGTTACAACCTTAATACCTAGTTTATCTAATTAATTCTTACTTAATTAAATCAAGAGCTGTTAATAGAATTGAACCTACCTGTTCAATGACTGGAGAGCACGGATGAGTCAGGAACCAATCCAAAGCTGTTTTCTTCTAGGAAATAAATGTAAGAACGTGTTTTATAGTTTTGTTTACTTGATTTTAGATGTTCCATAGTGCCTCCAAATTGATGATTTGTCATATGAGGGAAAAATGTAAATGTAACTTTTTTGAATTATTACTATTGGTGCTATCTTTGTGATATCATTCACACACTGGAAAGGGTGTGTGGTATTTATCACGGGACAAAAAAATACCAGACAAAATAATAAGGTAATTGTTTTTTGTCCTGCTAATGATGAGATCTGGCTATGAGCAAAAATGCACACATTTTTGGTCAACTTACATGTTCTGTTAGTTTCTGTGTGAATGTAATCATATCCTCAGTGCGAACCTTACATGAATATGCTTACCCCACCCCGGATGCTAAATGAAGCAAATAAACATCAGCTGTGTTTTAACATGTGCATAACTGTGTTCTCTGTATATGATGTACTTATGATCACTTACAAAAGCAACAAGATGTTTCATTTGGTGCCCAAACAGTTGCTTCCAATTTAGTTTTAACATAAAAGCGAACTTCACATAAAGTGGCTTAAAAAGAGTTCAAACTTGTTTGCCTAGTCAGTATTTGCTGACTTTCATATAGTTGTTGTAATTTTATCCGGCAGAAACCACAAATACAACACACACAGCCTGTTAGAGATGATTTGAAGATAAACAGACGAAGCCATCATTAATTTCATAGTGTGTTCAGTGTAGACTCTCTGTCTGCTTTCTATAGTTAAAGTAAATCATACGGTGAACTCGAAGCCCACTCCAGAGCGCTCCACTTCACTTGCCCCCTGGGTGCCGTGGTGTATCGATGCGTTCCGATGGCTGATTTCTGGGAATGGTACCGACCTTCTGTCCAGCAGAAGTTATGAGGCTCAGTGGCTGAACCAGCTGCTTAAACACATGGATGCAATTAAAGCAGAAACTCTGTGCAATGGCAAAAAGGAGCCGCAGCTTTAAATAGACATTTCCCCCGCCAAAGTAGATCAGCTGCATTATATTAAACTTACTTTCAAACTGTTCAGCTCTTTCAGCAGAAAATGTAGTTTTTAGGTTTCATTATGAGAAGTATGAGGTCATTAAAAACATGGTGAATACACTGATCATGCAGTTTCTTTCCTATATATTGAGTGTTTGTTGACTATAAATCATTCATTATTTTTATGCACAATAAATTATATCTCAAATGCTGGCCCACATAAAAGTGTAATGGTTAAATGATATTCATTTAGCTTTGTGCTTTTCTATTGTCTGATTGACAAAAAGAGTTTTTCTTAAGAGTTGGATGAAAATACATTTGCTCTATAGAAAGCATTGTTGTGTTTTGGTAAAAAGATACCTAAAAATGCCTATTTTTATAGTGTCAACTTTAAATATGCCCCCATATATGCTCCCAGAAGACTTTAATTTCATTTTAAACTCTAAAAAGTTTAATGCATTACACTTAATAAAAATGTAAAGGTAAATCCTTATATGCAACTCGGCAGGTTGCGGGACAAAAGTATTGGGACACAGTGGCGAGGTGAATGGTTTTCAGAGAGCTCATTGGAAAGGTCTCCTGGACATCTACCGAACTTTGGTGTGGAGTTTAACGTGTCTGAGTGCTTTCCCCGTCGAGATATACAACACGAAAGGTCGCAAAAAAGTACAAAAGTATTGGGACACTGTGTTGAGGTGAACTGATCCCCTTGTGTGAAAACATCCAGAAGTAAATATATTTATTGCCATAAAAAAGCAAAAAGAGGTGGACAATATTTGCATTTTCCTCGTTATTGTGGGATTTCCACATAAAACTAGTTCGGTTCTCAAAAAAAACCTGAAAAAATCCTGACTGAATCTGTGACTCCTGATTCGCGTAAAACTGTGGGATTACTGTATTTCCAAAGTAGTAATTTTTCAGGAGGAACATTACTTATCTTTAATAAATTTTAAGGGCATAAAATATTTTGAGGTAGTATGTAAACATTGCTAAAAAAAAACACTATTTACATTAATTAACCAATTCAGCCCTGAGCTTTTAGAATGAGGCACAAAGCAGGGAATCAGGAACAAAATCATTTATATATGTCAGTTTTAAAGGGACAGTAAAATGCTTGTTTACTAATAGTAATGAATCATTGGAAAATGGCCTATTCAAATGATTTATGACTGTTTGGTATACCAACCCACACAATCGTTGTAAGTGGACATCAGCACACAATAAAATACAAGAAAAATGTAGGATATGGGCCCTTTAATGTAACGATTTTATCATTGTTGACCATTTCTTTTGGTCCATTGAGGACATGTTCACACATTTCAGTCAATAACACATTCAATAACAAACAACAAAGATTTTATTCCAACAGCAATGTTATAGTCTCAGTGTAGACAGCCTGAGACATTTAACCCTGCTGACAGTAGCCTTTTCATAGGGCTATAGCTAGTTTGTGTGTGTGTGTGTGTTTGTGTGTATACTATGCAGAATTGGCCTTCATCACTTCAGCAAGTGTGTGTGCACAGAGGGTAGAGGAGGAGAGAACCTGAGCGGAATAGATTTTGAGGCTTCAGGGCTTCAGCGTGTAGCAGGAGAATAATGCAAAAGACACAAATATTCCCTTTATTCATGATTCATTTATTTGTTTATTTTCAACTGTACTAGTTTTATTGCAATCTGGTTAATTCACATTTAAAAAGCAGACATCATCCAGTTGAACTGAAATCGATGATATTCATTTTTACAACAACCATAAGGCCCATGAACTGCAAAATCCCATCAAAACCATTACGTTTGTGTCAATTTATATGTTTTTTGTCTTTTTTTAACTGTAATTAGAAAAAAGAAAATATATAACAATAATAATAGAAAGGAAAAAAAAGATATTACGACTGGCAAGCATTCACAACACAGCACAAGTACCTATTTACTGCAAGAAATAAAAGGTACAAAAAACAAGAGGGGGAAAAAGAAATGCATTAAAGGAAAAAAGGGCACCTATGAAGTTTTTTTTTTATACAAGAAGTAACAGAGGACAAGGTAAGTGAAGCATTTCTAGAGACTAAAATCAGAGACAGAGGGACGTTTCCCTATTTTTCTTTCCATTTTTTCTTTTGTTCCAAAAAAAGAAAGAAAGAAAGAAAGAAAGGAACGCACAAATGGGAAGCAGGGACGATAAAAAATACTGCACGTAGAATACCTTTTTCTCTCCTTTTTTCCCCCTCTCCTTTTCTTTTTTAATAGCATATCCCATTAATATTCATTCCCCACTGTTCGTAATAGCTGCGCCCGGTGGCGGAATCGTTAGAGTTTTACATGTGAGTAGCAAATGACACTTTGATTGGCTGTGATGTTGAAATGGTCGTCCCCCACCGGGCGTGGGTCGGGGTTCCGGCTGAACGGGGCGTCCCACCGAGGCCGCTCTCACTGCGCGTGCTGGCTCAGTGTGTGGTTCTGCACAGGAAGACAGGAGAACACATGAGGAGAGAAATAATAAGCTACGTGCCCACACCTCCACCCCCTCCCTCCATCCATCTTTCTCTCCAGCCACCCGCCAGCCCTGTCTGTCCATCTTAGGGCCAGCACCCCCTCTTTCATAGGGGAGTACCTGCTCTGTAGCCACATTCATACCTTTTTCTTTCTTTTCTTTCCTTCGTTACCCTCCCCCTTTATATTAGAAACAGACTCACAAGCGCTGTATCTTTGCATGCAAACATTCTTCTTCATCTGGCTCAGAACGGCAGGAAAAACACAACAGTCATATTATATTTATCTAATATTTGCTTTGCACTGCTTCTCAACCCACAATGATTTGTTTATTCAGATCTAGGAGTCACGCATCCATTTTGATACTTTTTTATGAATATTTTAAAGCCTCGTCTCAATACCTTACGAGGCCCACATTCTATGGACCCCTGAGCACAACACATCAATTTATAATTACAACTGAAGCACCTCTAGTGGAAGTTAAACTGAGGAGAGGAAAAAAGAACTACGCCGCACTGTAGTTGAGACCAGTGACGATGTTAGCTCACACTAAACCTAATAAAGATGGACAAGATCCTCTAAAATGAACTACATGGAACAATAGTCTGGAAGAAACGACAGAAATGGCTCACATTTGCCACCAGTTCGACCGGACGGCTCTTTGAAGAAAGGCAGCCGCTGTGACCATGAAGGGTTAAGCTGTAATAAGAGCAGATATGCAGGAGCTTGGTGGGCATTGTGTTGGGGAGATTTCTCTCCGGCTGCTTTTTTCCCGTGCGCTTCTCCCCGGACCATAAACCCAATTCCCAGAGAAGAGCGGGCAATCATCCCCCTCTCTTCCCCCTCAAAGCTGCTTTCCAAGATTAATCTCTCCAAGAGAGATAGGCTGTGTTTGCATGCCCCAATATGATGAAAAAAAAAAAAACAGCAGAAAAGGGGAGAAAAAAACGTGCAGGATTAAACATGGTTTTCCGTTGATAAATACTTATTCTTTGGCTCTTATCGGAGTGTGCATATTTTTTTTTTTTTTTTTGCAAATGACTGCTGGCAAAAGGGCCACATGGTTCCAGAGGAGGGCCAAGCCACTGGGTTTTAAAACCACAGCCCGAGAAGCCAACGGAGAAGCCATCTTTCGTTCCTTCTTTTCCTCTTTCTCCTCTTGTCTTCCTCGCGCTCCTCCTCCTGTGCAGGAGGGAGAGGAGACGGGCGCGGGAGGAGGGCTCTCCAGTGAGGAGGCGCATCTCTCTGGGAGCCGCTGACCCCATTATGAGAGCAAACCACTTTTTAACACAGCTCCTCTCTGCCTGCACTACGGCCCCCCTCCAGCAGAGGTCAGCCTTGCCTCTAACTCGAGCCTGGACTCTCGCTTTGAGGAGAAGGGGGGAAACAAAACAGAGCTGCAGCAGCTCAGACAAAAAAGCAAACCTGTAGTGCAGTTTTCTTTCAGAACAATTTAAGGAGTCCTTCTTGTATTACTACAACATGAGGTTCTTAAACTGATTAGAACAACCAGTTACGTCTGTTCTTTTGACTTTCTATATTTGGGCATGATGGAATAAAACCTGAGGGTTAGATAGCAACTAGACTGGGCAGTTAAAGATCCAGGCTGTGGAATCTAGCTGCGTATTGTGGCTCATATCGCTATAAAATAGTTCCTAACAATTTAATGGAAGTTGTTACGCAATATCTTATTATGTGCAATAGTCTTAGTGAATAAATATTACTACTTATACTTATACTGATCTCGACTACATACAATTTTTTTTACTCCTAACTACCATGCTGTTATTAATTCACTTCACTGTAAGTTACTCACCTATAGTATTTACACCCAGCACTGTGTATATATCATAGTGTATTTCATATTGAGTTTCGTTCTACAGCTTTTTCACTTTATTTATTTAGACTTTATATTTTATATTGTTCTCATTTATGTGTGCCTTTGCAGTCATAACATAAGCAATTTCCTTTGGGAACGTTTTTTTTATTCTGATTCTGAATAAGTCTAAATACAATGTTACACACTGTCAACATCCATTATCTAAACTGCTGATCCTTAACCAGGGTCGTGGAGGTAGCAGAGCCTGTCCCTGTGGTCACAGGGTGAAAGGTTGAGAAACACCCTGGACAGGTCACCGGGTCTTCACAGGACATAGGAAGACTAGTTAGCTAAATATCTTCCTGCATCATGACACAAAATCATGAGAGAGCTGTTCTGCCCTACAAAGCCAAAGTGCAGTAACTACGCCAAAGCTGAATTTGGTTGTAAAGTTCTAGTATTTTAGTAGTTACTAAATTTCACTGAAACGGGACAACTTTGAACCAGGATATTTTCTCACAAGACAAAGCAGATGTCCTAAACACCATTTGTAGTCTAACATGATGATTATTAAATATCATCATTTTATTATTTCACGCTTGAATTTGTTACAATGTTGTTGTGGGAGAGTGTAGATGTGCTGCGAACGGTTATCAGATTCGTAGGCACCCTTCCATGCTTGTGTGCGTATGCGTTTTTGTGTTCCTCACGCAGGTGCAGTAGGTTGTGAGGGGCTTTATTGATTAGCAGGAGGAGGGACTGAGAGGCAGTGCTGCTCCCTGGTGTCTAGGGAGGGTTACACAGCTATTGCAGTGGCCTGATGGAAACTGCACAGTGCGACTGTAGGGGTGGAGAGCCCAGCAAACAAACAGCACTCCCCGCTCTCATACATACACACACACACACACACACACACACACACACACACACACACATACACCTCCTGGGATGCTGCGTGCACTTAACACTGTGCACCAGCGCACATTCAGTCCAGCACACTGTGAACTGCTTACTCCTGATCACACATACTATAACACTTCACCCACTCCTGCTTTGCTGCAATGTAGCCCCTTACACACAGGTACCTGAAAGGATCACACACACACACACACGTCCAGCATCATCTCTGTCAGGCTTGCGGCTGATGTGGAGGCGATCACGCCAGTTATACTTGTTTAAATTAGTTAATCAGTGCGTTGGAACACACACGTTTTCCAGGCCCGTCGCAGTTTGCGCTCTTCATTTGAGTGCGTCGTCAGGGGCAGCGCTATTGATCAAGCCGCAGGCGATCGATTGCTGGAATGGTGTGTGTCTCTGAATCTGATAATGACTCGCAGTATGACATCAGTGCTATGCAGCTGTAATTGATATATTCTTTGAGAGAGAGAGAGTGAGAGAGAGGAGGGGTTTAAGTGTGCTGTATATAAACAATTTTGACCAACTGAAACACAATCCTTTCAAGCGCTGGGTAGTACCCTGCACTAAAAGGTAGAGGAACAAATATCTACATTCTCATGCTGGTGGTTGTCCAAACAGAGACCAGAATTAGGAAAAGCGTTCTAAAACCACGTGCATGGAAAAGGGCATTCCAGAAGACTGTTCCATTCTGGAACAAAGTGAGTGGAACATTCAGAAATGTGAATGGAATGTTGTGGTGTAGATTAGTCTTTAGAGGGGGAACATTCTTGAACAGTGAATAGAGAGGAATATTCTAGTAGAAATGGATAGAGCATTCTAGAACAATGTGGAGAGTTCCCCAACTGTGTAGATGGGGAGAGTGGTCTAGAGCAGCATGAATGGAAGAGAATGCTGTGGCATGTTGTGAATGAAGAACACTTTTCTAGAATTGTACTCACAGGGAGAACAACATTCTAGAACAATGTGAATAGAGGGGAACATTCTGGAATGATGCAGATGGCAGAAGAATTCTAAAATATGATCCAGAGGGCAGAATATTCCAGAGCAGTGTAAAAGGAGGAGAATATTGTGTGTGAATGATTTTTGGAACAACGTGAACTGGGGAAAAATCCAATGTAAATGGAGGAAATCATTCGGAAAAATCTTTGGCTTGATGAAGAAGGGGTTAGGAATGATTTGAACTGGGGACACGTAAACATGTCCTGTATTGTTTAGTATGTGGCTGGAATATTGGTTTAGTATTAGGTACTTTTGGTACACTGGGTTGGTACACAGGCCTAAAATAATTTCTTTCAGCAGAAGAACAGGAACAGTCTAATGATTTTAAGACTCGAATAGTCTTTTTACTCCAGGTCCAGCCCTGTGCCTGAGATACTGCTATCTGTCTGCGTATTTATAAGCATTTCTCCAGTCTTGCACCGCTGCACACAGCCGCACAACACACAACCTCACGACGTGCATCCGCACCAGAAGTCCTCAGTGTGGCCACTCCCGAGCTCCAGCAGGGGGGAGGCCTCGTGCTAGGCAGAACAGCCTGCCTCCTTCTCCCCCCCCCCTCAGCTCAGCACCGGGACGGGGGGGAGGGTGTGTGGTGGGCAGAACAGCCCCTTGGAGCTCAGTCAATATCTACGCTGTCATTGTTTTCCTAAACTGGTTATAAAAGAGAGGCTAAATCCTGCGGAGCTGCGCACTCCTGGGAAATATGGCCCAGTCGCATTACTAATGCAGAGACCGCCAGACTGCTGCACCCGCTAAGGGGGAGGAGGGAGAGAGGGAGAGAGGGAGGGCAATGGAGAGATAAAGAAAAAAAATCAAATCTGCGTTTCCCAACACTGCCTCTTTTCACACACAGAGCATGTACACGCAGCCGGACTGGAGCTGCTGTCATGTCACTTTCAATCAGGGTTCTTGTGTGTGTGGGGGTGTGTGTGTGTGTGCATGTGTGTGTGTTTATGTGCCGCAGGGCCCCTGGCTCCCGGCTCTGTGGTGCCCCCTGGGGACAGTGTGGTGTCGGTGAGACTGTAATGTGTTGGCTAGCTCTGTTAAAACAGAAAAAGAGAAAGAGAGAGAGAGAGAGAAACAGACAGATAGACAAATGCTGGCAGTGTGCTGGCTGCACAGCACATACTGAAGAGAAGGTGGTTAATCTCCTGTCAGTAGACTCTGGTCATTTGATTTCCCTGATCTTAACAAGTTGACCTTAAAGTACACACACACACACACACACACACACACACACACACACACACACAGGTGTTGCACATTCTAGTCAACTAACAAACTCACCAGTCAGTTCCATACGAAGTAATCACTGTATGTATCCAGATACAACCATGATAAAACTGCTGTTAATTGAGGAAAGTACAGAAATGATTTTTTTCTATTAAATGCAAACTAGTTTAGTAGCTCTCATATAAAGACTCATATTGATTTTTTTCGAATGACCAATCAAAGGCCGCTGTTCCAGCAAAATGTTTCCAACAATGACAACAAACATTAGTTTCTTACCAGCTGCTTTGAACTAAGTTTTTTTTTGGTCTAGAATTCTAATTTATGTCAGGTTATCATTCAAAACACTATGCATAATGTGTATGTTTTCCTTTGGTGTAATTTTATGTGATGTGAAATAGCTCAAATCATTTGTCAGATTTTTCTTTTTTATGATACATGCCATAAATACTCATGTTACATTTGCTTCCAGTCAGCACTGTATACTGCATATCATGCACAGTTCATGCCACACAGTGGTCACACAGGACAGAAACTAAACAGCCAGACATGTGAGCAGCACTCTCTGCCAGTCCCTCTATAGGCCTGGGTCTGGAGACTGGACACAAACAGGAAGAGGAAACACTGAGGCTGGCAGGAGAGAGACAGAGAGGGGGGGCAATGTGTGTGTAGCTTTTGCTCTCAGGACGCGGGCCTGTCCCTCTCTGCTCCGTTTTTAACACAAAATGAAAAATCACCTTCGCCGCCTGGTGCACTTTAGTGCGGCTTATTTTTAGACCCACTTGACAGTCTTCCAAGGGCCGGAGACTAACAGATGGGCTGTCTTAAAGCTTCATATGCTCCCAGCTCTCACCTCCCAGAGACAGGAAACTCACTTGGGAGTGCGCTACAAATAAGCGGCCCCCTGCCCTGCCCCTGGATTCCCTCTCTCCACACACACACACACACACACACACACATACACACACACACACACTCAGGCCAGCCTGCACCCAGCCTGTCCAGCGCCTGTCCGTGTCCCTGTTCTCCCTCTCTGCGGCAGTGTCCTGTTTCACTACAGTGCACTGCTGCAGCTTGTCCCCTGTGCTCTAACCCAAGGGGACATCCTGCTGCCCCTGCTGCTGCCACTTAGTACTGCCAGCACTGGACTCTCACACCATTGACTCATACACAAAGCTCAAGCTCACAATGCTCACTTGGTCTCACTCACACACAGTTTCTTGTATCGTTTCAGGATACAGGGTCATATATATAAATAAATCAAGTGTATTATTATGAAAAGAAACACATGGTGTTGAATTGCTACATATTGGATGGTGTAGTAACTATGCATTTTTCTACCTGAAGCATTTTAGTAGTCATTTACCTGTTAGCCCTGTCAAAATCCCATGCACGTGCAAGGTCTCCCCAGTCAGTGGTATCAACATACATGCATCACAGCACATGCTTCCACTGAGAGTCTACCAAACTCTTGGACAGCTGGTAACAAAACAACAGCTCTACAGATTCTGGGAAGAATGCTAACTGCCTATTCTGTCCAAAAGTATTCAGACAGCTCTTCTAATGAGCGATTTCAGTTACTTTAGGATGCCTCCTTTTCTGACACATAGAATAGCCAGAGAAGACTGGGGGTGTTCTGGAGCCATTTTCACCTTTGTAATTAAAGCACTTGTGACAATTACTTAAACTTGTCAGTACTATTTTGCTCAGGTGTCAGTAAAATAAAATAAACAAATACTTGAATTACTAAATTAAATATTCTTTTAGCAGATCAGATTGTGCAGGTGAAATGATTCATGTTTCTCTCTCTCTCTCTCTCTGAGTCTCCTTTGCGACATGCTGGCCATGACCTACTGCTCCATTCTGCTAGCTCAGAGCAGTCTGCTGGCACTCATTTCACACACATACACACACACACCTCATACACTACACTCCCTCACACAATATGAAACACCTGCACAAGTTTCTGTGTGTCAGACACACTTTTGTGTGTTTCTTTAGAATTGGATGTATCCTCAGAAATATATGTTCTAAAACAAATAACATTTAATTGTCAACACCTAGTGGAGAAAAGCCACTGAATAACATGCTCACAGAGTCATACATTAATAGACAAAGCCCTATTTTCTCACAAACATACACATGCACTCATATACACACGCACACACACCCACACACATACACACACAGTGATGTGGTACTGGTTGAGCTCAGTGGGATGGGGAGGCTCGAGTGCCAGATGAGCTCGAGGGTCCCAGACGGGCAGTGTCATGGGTGACAGCGCCGCGGTAGGCTAAAGCTATGCTACGCTACGCTAGCTGTGTTCTGCTGCTCAGAGACGCACCGGAGTACACACACTGCCTTTCCGTGTCACAGCCACAACATACCCCTGACTACCTCTAGGGACAGGGCTGGTTTCTCTTCAGTACAGTTCTGAAGAGAGAGAGAGAAAGAGAAAGAGAGAGAGAAAGAGAGAGAGAGATGGACTTTATGAGAGAAACAAGTGGAGAGAGAGAGAGAGAGAGAGAGAGAAAAGGGAACAGAGAAAATGTGTGTATGAAAGACAAGGAAAGAGAGAAAGACAGAGAAGGGTAGAGGAAGGTTGCTGTCAGCTCTGTGTGATTTATAGAGTGTACTGTCAGACTGTAGCTTCTGAACGGAGAACGCAAAGGTGTTAGAGACCCTTGTGTGTGGTGTGTGTGTGTGTATGAGAATTTGTATGTGAATGCAACGTAAGACCCCTTCCTGTGTGAGAGTGAGAGAGAATGAAACAAAACTGTAAAATCCCTTTGTGTTTGATGTGTGTGTATGTAAGTGTGTATGTAGTTGTGTATGTGTGTGTGAAAGCGTATGTGAGAGGTGTAAGAACCCTACCTGTGTGTGTGAAAGTGAGTGTGTGAAGGACCCCCGCCTGTGTGTGCTGTCTATGTGAGAGATCATTAGAGGAGCATACCAGCACATAAAGTACAGTGTGATTACTCCAGCGGTTCTCCACCCCTACGGTCTTCCAGAGCACGTTAGCAGACACACACACACACACACGCACACACACACGCACAGAAGTCCATGACACTCAGACAAACCAACACTAGACCTCTAGCCTACTTTTACCTCAAGACAATTATTATTATCAATTAAATAGATTTGAGTTAGTTGAAGACTTTATTAGCTATGATTTCTGAGTTGCTTTTTTCACAAAAAAGTACTGATATTCTGTGCCTACTGTTTAAAACAATGCTTACAATTTTATTTACAAAACACCCATGCATTTCAAAGTTATAAAACAATACATTGTCCCCATATCGGGTCTCACTTGCTACAAACTACATGGCAGTATAGAAAGAAGTCATTGTGGCTTCTTGATTCTCTTTACAATTCACTTTACTTTGTTAAGTTCTTGTCAGCTTGTCGACACATTTCTCATGATAGATTCTGATTGCTATTCAAATGTGTAATAAGATTTGGATCTGTCATGGCTAGCCAGTGGCTGGTTAGAGCCACTGCCTTTTTGTTGTTTTAGGGTTATTCTGTTATGTTTGTTCACGGTCTCACTGTTGGGTTGATTCTGGTCTGTGTGTGCATGTCATGGTTCTTTTATTTTGAAATGCTTGTAAGTTCTGTTCTGGTCACGTGTTCATGTCAGTCAGCTGTTTTCTGTTTGTGTGATCCTGAGTTCCAGCTGTCTGTGTTTCTTCCCGTAATTAGGTTGGGTATATGTATGTCTGGTGGGTTTTAGTTCCTTATCTGTCCATTGTCCTAAGAGCACCTAGTGATAACACTTCTGTTTTGGTTTTGGGCCCACGTGCCTCCTGTTGCTTTCTGGTTTTGAATAAAGACACAAGTTGCAATGGATCCCTAGTCTCTGGAGTCTCCCTGCCTGGTTCTAGGTAGCTGCTCCAACTGTGACAGGATCAAAGTTTAATATATTCAGGCAAAAGGATTCCAATTGCTGATGGAGATTAAATTATCAGTGCCTGTAACAACACACCAAATCCAGCTCTTCAGCTAATTATCAAGCTCTTTGTAAGCTGGATCAGGTGTGTTGAAGACAGATAATAAGATATGTGTGTATGTGTGTATGTCCTCTGTGTTTAGTGCAGCG
Source organism: Hemigrammopetersius urotaenia (assembly GCA_037974485.1). NCBI lineage: Eukaryota > Metazoa > Chordata > Actinopteri > Characiformes > Alestidae > Hemigrammopetersius > Hemigrammopetersius urotaenia. Next base: position 13,946,008 of record JBBPDC010000019.1, read on the forward strand.
AGAGTCATCTGGGCGACAGCTCTCTGGCTCGTACGTCACTGTCACTGTGCTGACAGCTACAGTCCCAATCTGGCAACCCACACACCAGACGACAACGCGGCACGCAGCGCACCTCTGTAGCACCAACAACCAGATTCAGCGCAACTGGCACTCTGGCTAGAGCACAGATACACACACATACGAGCACCCTACCGCCAATACACAGCCCTGCTCTACTGTTCCTCTCTTATGTTATGTCTGCTCTGATCTCCCTCACTGTTTTCTTCTGGTCACAGCTGAAAACAGTGAAAACCAAAGCAGCCACAGAAAGTGCTTCGCAAATATGAGAAGTTTTACCCCAGCCCCGACAGTTCCTTCCCCTCCTTTCTCTCTCCCTCCTTCCCTTTCCTTCCCTCCCTCCCTCTCCTTCAACCACTCCCCCCTCCTTCTCTTTCTCTCTCACTTTTCCTCAAATTATTCAATTTAGAGCAGAAGTCATATCTCCCTGTGTACCAAGCTGCTGAAATCTACTCCCTCCCTCTCTCCCTTTACCTCTCCTTCCTTCTCACCCTCTAGCCCTCCTTTCCTCAACTCTCTTATTGATCGTCATTCCAAGCAGTGGTGCTTGTTGAACTGGGGTGTAGGTGTCTATGTTTTGCAAAAGTGGGGAGAATTTGCAAACTGATGCATACTTTATCATTATTCATCACACACACACCCAGACACGCGCGCCGACACACACAGAGCCCCAAACCGGTGTCCCATGTCGTAATAAAATGAATGTGAACGTCTTGATTTTCTCTGAAGATTAGTGTAGCTCCCATGGCGCGTGGGTTTGATTTGAATTCACCAGGCCACAATCTCGTCTGAGGCTCCATCTCAGCAAGGGCAGGGGAGCAAAACAACACCACAAACAGGTAAACAACTTAAACATGTCCCCTCCTGCTCGGGCTTACTTCAGCGCCAGGCAGCCGTCCACTGCGTGCGTGCGCGGGTGTGTCTGTGCATTCCCTTAGCGCCCTAACAAACTGCTTTCACACACGGCAACATCACTTATCCTTCCTCACACCATGATCTCACTGTCTGCATACCAAAGGAGAGGAAACAGAATAAACAGAACAAACACAAACGACTTAACAGAATAATCCAATCATTCCATTAGGAAAGGAGTGACATAATTTGCTTATTTTCATTATTAACGTAATCTTATTGACAATGATATATTCCGAGACCTTGCCTTTAACTATTTAAAAACACAGAGTTATTGGCCCTTGTGCGTGTTTACGCTGGAGAAAACGTATCAAAATATGGAAATCTTGCTGGCTTTATAGTTTTTTTTATTGTTTAATCAAAGCACCATTTTCATGGTGATAAACCTGTTGCTGTTGTTTCAATCCTGCCCAGTTTAAATTACACACACCAACAGTCCACCTTTTTAAAGCTCGGAGATTCTAAACACAGTTCAATTTCGCTATGAGTTTAATTGGATTTTCACCCCCATCCTGTAAAACCTTTGTTTGCAATTTTGTGACAGATCCGGTGCAAAAAAAACCCCTATGGGTTTGTGGGTGGAGCATGGACCGGTCAGTTTCAGCTTTGTGTGCTACCATTTTCTACTATCACTATTTTAAAATTTGCATAATATTGTCATAGTGTTGTCACTTCAAAATAAGAAGGTCTCGGGTTTGAAAAGCAACTGAACTGTAAAGTACACCAAATTGTAGCTAAATACATCAATAAATACAAAAAAACCTATAAATTTTTAGCTTTGTTAGATCATGTTCTTTGACATCATGTTCTTAGATCATCTTTGACATCACAAGTCAAAGTAGGGGGTAAATCACTTCATTATTAACAAGAGAATCAGATTAAAACGGACAAAAACAGCAGCCTTTTGGGCTTGGCATCAAAATTAATGTGGAGTCCACATGCCTTGAACCCTGCAGTGAAAGCTCAGATAAACAGGCATGGTGCTGTAATGGTGGTTTCTGCCTCTGTAGCTCCTGGCTATGGTGTCTGTGGGCTATTGTAAGTGTGTAAGAGTGTTTGTGCTCTCTTCAGCCCAGCGCTCATAGCTTTAGCTCCAGCTACTGCCCATACTGCAGTCCCCAGGCTACACCTCAAGTAGCCAGCCAATCAACAGTGAAGGGGGATTTGGGGAGAGTGTGGGTATGTGTGTGTGTGTGTGCGTGTATGTGTGTGTGTTGGGGTTAGGGTTCTGAAGAGAGCCCCCTAGATCCCCATTCTAATAAAACACTGTGCCATTCCACAAGCTAGGGCAGCTGGGACATGGGCAGACAGCCACGCGTGCACGCTCTCCCTCTCTCTCTCTCTCTCACACACACACACACACACACACACACATGCACAATGAAATTGTATGACAACAGCATAAAGCCAACAATACCAACAACAATCACAAACCTGACACATTTTGTGATTGTTGAAGGGATGTTTGACCATCCATCAAAAGCTGCTCAAGCAACAAATGAGTTTTTACGTAAATATTTAATTAATATTTCACAAAAAACATTTCAAGTTATTGGTGAAGGTGCACCCTTTACTGACACAGGTGTTCACCTGCACACACAGCTCATATTATCCCAGCAGAAACACAGCAATAATAGAATGGGACACTCCGGAATTATCCGGAGCAATTTCAGAAGAAATATTGGATGAACAGGTGTCAAATGCTTGAGCATAGAGTGTACTTTCACATAGGTACAAATCATCTACTGTCACAGCTACATACATACTGTATTTATGATTCTGCCTGTCTTTCCACGTTTTTGTATCACACTTACACACACATTCTCAAACAAAGCCCTCTTACATCACTGTTCTCTTCATTGTGTGAGAGCTTGCAGGCCTCAAATATTCAACACTTTCAAGATGTCAAAGGGAGGGAAGAGGCCTCAACAAACAAGCGTAAAGACTGTCCTCTAAACACACAACACACACACACACACACACAAACCCAAACTGCTGACTATAGTTAAATATTTACCAACTCTAAAGGAAATAGTGTATATGTATACACACGTACTTGTGTGTAGGGGGTGCGGGTCGGGGGGGGGGCGCTGAGTCCCCTCGAGGGCTGCATTAGAAGCAGCAGTGTGTAAAGATGAGGCATGCTGTCAACGAATGACAGCAGCAGTGTCTACGGTGGGGCAACAGTGGGGGCTGGACGGGGTGTTTTTTGGGATGTTACCTTGGGAAACAAAACAACAACTAAAAGAAAATACATCTCTTTTTCACTCACTCACTCTGTCTTTCTCTCCCTCTCTCTCTCTCTCTCTCTCACACAGACACACACACACACACACACACACACACACACACACACACACACACACACACACACACACACACACACACAAACACAGACTCAGGGAAGTCTCTGAAGTTTCCAGCAAAGGAGCTGGGATCCGGCAGAGCGGGTCTAGCAGCGCTGATCAGGGCGAAGCATCACTTATTTACCAGCTTACGTCTGCACTATTTATGGGACACAAGGGAGAGGCACATGGAGAGGGTGAGAGAGAGAGGCAGAGAGAGAGGGAGAGAGAGAGAGGGAGAGAGAGAGAGAGAGAGAGAGAGAGAGAGAGAGAGAAAGAGAGAGGGAGGTTGGCTAAAATATGCATGGGGCCTGCCTCATATGGGGGCGAGAGAGAATGAAGGAAAGAGGGAGAAAGAATGCCAAAGACAGAAAAAGGAGAATAAGAGAGAGAGAGTTGGAAACTTAGTGGAGGGAAGGGGAGAGTCAGAGGGAGAGAGGGAAAAGGCGCGGTGTGGGAGCTAGAGAGGATGATGCAGTGACGTGTCCTGCAGGAAGCTCAGGGGAAGGTGCAGGATTAACGGAGGCCGGCCCTGAGCGAGGCCACACAGGGAGGGCATGCTGGGGAGGGCAGGCAGGCCAGGCCCTTCCATCCATCCAACCTCATTAACACACACCATTTTATACAAAAAAGCCCGACCAATAAGCCAAGCTTTACTGAGGAACTGGATGATTGGGGCTGAACTGAGAATGAGCAAAAAGAGCCAGAGACTCTATCCCATCCCATATTCATTCACGGCCCCAGATACACCACCCGTCATAAAGTACACAACTTTTACAATCCTAATATATCTGGATGTGTGTTTCTGAAAATCTGATGACTAGACAGGTATGACAGACCTGATGTATAATAGAAATTACACTGTGATTATTACATATGCTGATGTATTTGCAGATAACTGATTAACCTTATCAGTACTTCACTAAAGGTATTTGACTAATATTTAGTTAGTGAACGTCTCCTGAAAAGACATAGCTTGCTGTTCTAGCCAGTGAGTTAGTAACCCATTAAACCCTTAAGAGTTTGTATGTGAGTCATTACTTTATCACACAAATGCCTATATCATATAATTGGTACAATTTATATTTGTTGCCAAATGATTTACAGCAGTTCCTGAATAATAAGTCTTATAATTACCAACTGGATAATAAAGTTATAGTAAAGGGGTTAGTTTCTATAGAGCAGCGTGATAGTGCTCATCCACACCAGTGTGATGGGGTTTGGGACGCTAGACACTGGGGGGCATGAGGGGACAGAAAGACGGAGGGGAAGAGGAGGTTTTGCATGGAGAGATGAAGGGGGCAGTTTGTGCCCACTGAGCCATCGGCTGGAGCGAAGATCTCGGCCGGCCGGCCTTGGGGCGAGGCGGACAGTGACCGACAGGGTCCAGCGCTCCTCCTGCTGCTAAATGGACTGACCGGCCATATGCCCAGCGCCGCCGGCCCTACATCACTGTCATGCCACGGCTGGGGATAGGCCGCATGTAGGGACCGCAAGGGTGGGGGAGAGGGGTTTACAGAAGATTTAGGTCACACCCCCCACCCAAAGCACAAAGTATTAGAAGGTAACTGATTGAAATAACCATATAGTTAGGCTCAATAGTCCTCTGAAAAGATGGAGTTTACTGTACTGATGTGAACAAATTATTGGCCGTTAAACTTTGAAGGCCTATATGTGGTGCACTGTCAGCTGCCATGGGCAATACGTTTTTATTTGCAACACACTTGCAGTCAAGTGCAAACATTTGCATATTCCTGGTCAAGTTACATGTTCTGGTAGGGATTTTAACATATTTAAATACAAATGATATAACAAACATGACATTACTTCCTGTGCAGAAGTAAGTTTTTGTAGTGCGGGTGTACTTCTGTGCTTAAATCAACAAAACATGTTACTTGACCAGGGGAGTACAAGGCATTAGGTAGCTGAATTGAACAACCACCCACTGACTTCTATTATGTGCTTGTTTAAGGTCAATAGGTCTTCTGTTTTTTGATATGTACAGTGTAGTGTAATGAAATGATTTTCTGTGGTATTCAATGGCATGCTATAGGTAGGCACTGGTATAGATAAAACACTACATCATTCTTTAAAACTCACACCTAACCAACAGCCCCATTCGGTGCAAGTGTTGACCAATATTTAGCAGAAAATGTGACCTTAATGTGATAATACTGTGCTGGTCCAAGCGGGCTAACTAGAATAGACTCCCCCACCCTCCCACACACATATACTCACACATGTGTGCAGTGTGAAGTGCAGGCTGCGGAGCTGGTGGCCCATAGCTCAGGAAGATGAATGCAGAGTGGGCCAGGGCAGGAAGGAGCTGACCCCAGCTGCCCACTGGAGCCTGGCTGAGCTGAGTTATACACCAGCCTGCACTCCTCAATCTGTCTGCCCCATAAGCAGCACAGAGAGACAGAGAGAAAGACTCAGCAAAATCAATTAAGCTGGATGGGGTGCAAATCTACACATGGCCTTACACACGTTTTTCAGGCCCGAAAATTAAACACAAACATATAAGAATTGATGGGCAGAGGCAAAATTAGGTCATTTTCCATTGGTGTAATGAATGACAAATGAGCATTAATATTCTGGATGCATGTGGAAGCCCTCCACACTCAAGAGATGGACCCTGAACAGAGTCCTTAGTGCCAGCTGGCCTTACAGCTCAGTCATCATTTATCACAGGGGTGTCCAGCCCTGCTCCTGCAGATCTACCACACTGCTTACTATATTTCTAACCCTAATCTACAAGATAAATGCAGCTCAGGCCAGGGGAGGAAACAACACCTGATCCACACAAGAGGACATCTGAATATTAGCGTTCATCAAGGAGAAAACAATTCACAACAGATTTACCACATCAGTGACAAGAGGGCACTGTGATGTATAGCTTCTACAGGTTCGCTTTTTCCGTAGAGTTAAATTTGCACTGTGTATGATTGTAAAATGATTTAAATGGCCTGGGTCATGTTTTATGCACACTCTTAAAAATAAAGGAGCCAAATAAAACCAAAAAGCATTCTGATGCTAATCTTGGTTCAATTGTGAGGAACATTTTTTAAAGTAATCTTTTTAAAAAGTACATAATGTAAACGCTTTTTGTCTCACTTTACCGTATCCTGTTTTTTTGCTTTTGTCACTATTTGTAATCTTTAAGTGCGGTACAATTTGTAAGATATGTTCACACTGTCATGTAAATCTAAACAGCATAATGTAAAGGTGGTATGGGTAGGCCTAGATTTGAACTCAGCACAGAATATCTTTAAAACAGGATGCCCCGTTCAACCTTCATCTTCAAGTTCAGATCTGTAGTTAACATCTTATGCTGGCTAGCATCAATTAACCCTAACAAATTGTATGGGTGCACGTGTCAGCTGTTTTTTTTTTCTCTCCCACACCTGCTGGCAATTTTGAGTAATGGGCCAGCACCTACTTGACCCAAATGTTTAAGCACTGTACATTTAAGGAACTGTCAGACATCTCATAACTCTGTAAATGGAAAAAAAACGCACTGCTATTTTGGTTTGGGTGGGAATGCCACAGCTTGGTGGAAAGTGAGAAATCGCACCTGCAAAATTCAGTCTACTTTACTGGCATTTAAATGGAATACCATCATGTGAAGGTTTTTCATATTCCTTTACAATAATGTTTCTTTAGGGAACTATGCACCAAAAGACTCTTTAGGGACCTAAAAGCATCAAAAGCAGTTGTATGTTTGTACACCTGTATTTGTGTAAAATAGAAATATTTGACATCACATGTCGTGCATTCATAAGGCATATGATTATTGTTTACTTTCTTGACTGAAATGTCTCCACCCTATTGGTTATTCACCCACAACTGATCACTGAAATGTTACTAGCAGAGAAAGACAGACGGCATTTCTTTTGGGGATAAACATTAAAACTGGACAAAATGAAGCCGTGGATCAGAACGGAACGCTGCATGTCTATGTGCATGCAGCCCTGTTTGTCCTGACAAAAGTCTCACAGTAAGTGCTTATATTAAAGCTTGCTTAAAACATTAGCCTTACATAACAGGAGAGACCTGGCGTGTGTGGCAGCACTACAACAGTGTGTTGATGTGTGTGCTTAGGGCCTCCTTGTGTGTGTATGTGGAAAGAGGCAGAGAGTGTGTCAGTCTTAGAATGGTGGGGTGTAGGGCCACCCTGAGGGAGCTCAGATAAAAGCTTGCATAAAAGAGAGAGAGAGAGAGAGAGAGAGAGAGAGAGAGAGAGAGAGAGAGAGAGAGAGAGAGAGAGAGACAACTCTACACCTTTCGCAGTCTAACAGTTAGAGTGAGACCCATCTGGAGAGGAGTAATGTCAAGCTCACAAAGAATGTTACAGTAACCTGAGCCCTTTTCTGATGACCTGTCAACAGCCCACTCTGAACACTTGCTCTGTGCAGTTGGGCGTGAACCTGTTGGGCATAGAGCTGTCTGTTCACCTAGGAAACAGTCTACCCCATGACAGACAGACAGATACACACACACGTACGCCTAAAATAAAAAAGAGATGCACCAAACCCACTTATTCTCCACTAGTTTTGTTGCCTAAACTCAGGGTATTGGCCCAAACTGAATACCAAACCAATCCCAGCGCTGCTTTCCTCTTTAAAACTGTATACTGTCAAGATCTGCTGGAGTTTATTCTTCTCTGTGTAAGTTAAAACAACATCTCTTTTTAAACTACAACGAAATACAAAAGAAACAAAAGTAACACTTTACTATATAGGTCTTTCATGTGTAGCCCATTCCCGATCCATTTAATAATGTCAGTATTGATGCTGATACCAATTCAACATATGCAAAAAGCCTTGAAACACTACATTAAATCCAATATTCGCTCCAACCTGTGCTGCAGTTTCTGGCTTTCCCTGCACCCGAATCACATCATTAGCTGATTATGAAGCTTTTGAGCTGCGTCAGTGTTAGAGTGTCAATGTCAGTGTGTGTGTGTGTGTGTGTGTGTGTGTGTGTGTGTACATTACGAATGCACACCCCACAGGTCCTACAGCAGCTCTTGTAGATTACAACAACCATATCGATGCTTGGTATAAGCAAATATATCAGTATTTAGCGCAAAAATGATGATTTATAAATCTCTGTTAATCACAATCTTTAATAAATATAGATGATTGAACACATTAAATACCATTTTGTTTCCCCCAGTATAAAATTCCTAAACCTGTCCAACTAATGTAATATATTACTGTGCCATGTTTATGATTAAATGTAAGAAGCAGAGTGTATATGGGCAATATGCCAATGCTGGAACTGAGCTGATTCCTATTTGGCACTGAATTTTTATTTTAGTGCAAGACTAATATCCATGTGTGTGTGTGTATGTGTGTGTGTGTGTGTGTGTGTGTGTGTGTTTGTGTGGTGTTCATGCCCTCGTGTGTGAGCACACGAGTGTAGTAGAGAGTACAGCAGGTGGTCTGATTGATTTGCAGAGAGGTGGGTCTAATCGTTACTGGCTTGAGGATGCTCCTCATTTTCTCCTTTAATTCCCTTATTAGCTTTGATTTGTGTCACATCTGCGTCTCTCACGGCTGACAAAGGCTCATTCTGAGGTCCACCACAGATGCTGGCCTTCATCTCCATAGAGCCAAAGCTAAACAAGACTAACAGCCCATTTCATACCAGCAGGTATCAGCCATATTTGTTAGGCTGAGCCTACAGATCAACATATGGCATCTGTTGCTAGGAATTCTGCGGTCACCCGGTCCCCACCCATCCCCATATTTAATAAGGTAAAATACTGTTGTTTTCATTATAATGCTTAATATAATCATCACTGTTACGACTCTACGACTGCTGTCTCTTCTACTAAGTACCTTAATCTATAAACAGTATAATTTAACTTTGCCTCTGTAAGACTGTAGTCAATTAGGGCTGTCACTATTGCTTGACTGAACTGAAAAATTCTATTTAAAAAATATAGCTAAAATATACCTTCTCAATAGATTGGTTGGAAATTTGCTTGATAATGGAGTTTTTTTGGAAAGGCTGCTGGAGATGCCACTGAGAATATTCCTAATAATATTATAATACTAATAATAGTAATACAACTGATCTGAAATGACTGTAGAGAAGCAAGTGTACAGTGTGAACTGAGGAGCTGAGCGACTAACCTGGAGTTCAGTCTGGAAGAAGAACTTCTGCGGACACTGTGAGCAGTCATAGATCTTGTCCTCCTGCCCGTGCACGGCAAAGATGTGCTGCTGCAGCTTGTTGGCCTGGACAAACACTGGGGAAGGAGAAAGCGAGGAAAAAAGTCAGGTGATTAGCTAAATATAACCTTCAGACATTTTGCAAAAGGAAAGTAAACTTCAAATGAGTGGTCAGGGGAGATGATGTTTGAGGAACAGAAGAGAACTGCTTTTAGTGCAAGAGAAATAAAAAAATGTCTGAGTGTCTGAACTGAGATGGGGAGAGAAGGTAGAGAAGGGACAGAAAGATGGTTCTTCAGCTCTCTATCACAGAAAGGCAAATGACAGGGGGAGACAGAGGGAAACGATGGAATGTGGAGGCAGGCTAAACTATCCCCTCCAGACCTTGTGATATTTATCAATAAATCATCTCCACCTTTTCCTCAGGATTTCTTCCGTTCCTGTGTATTTCTCTCCCTCTCTTTATTTTTTGTTTCAGTAAACTTAAGTTTGCTGTGTGTGTGTGTGCGCAGAGAGCATTAATTATTAAGACTTCCCCGGAGGAGAGAGAGTCTCTTACTTATTCATAAGCCGCATAGGAATAGAGTTAAACTTTAAAAGAGAAGTGGGTACCTGTGGGGGTAGGGGAAGGGGGTGCAACCAAACAACAACTCAAAGAAGAGGGGAGAAACGAGAGAAAACTAATCCAGAGAGAGAGAGAGGGAGTGAGAGAGGCAGGCAAGAAAGAGAAAGACGGCAGACAGAAGAATGAAGAGATTAAGAGGACAAGACAGAGGAGGTTGGAGTAGCCGGACAGCAAGCAGGGGGGCGGTGGAAAGGCAAAGTGAAGGACAAAAAGAGTACAAAGTAAAGAAGAATACTGAAGTGTAGGACACTGAAAGTACAAGACATTGTTGTCACAAAACCCTATTAAGATGACCTTTTTTGCCCTTTATGTTATGTGAACTTTTAAATCTAGACTTACTAATATGAGGGACACATTTTCTTTCCAAATGTTGTAACACTAAATGTAGCATGTTAAGATGAATGGATTTACAAAATTCTAGTAGAAATGGTCCACAATGACTTGGAACATCTTACAACATTAACATAGTTTGAAGTTAAAACCTATTTCTTTCTACTATAAATTCTAGAACATAAAGAAAAATGGTATTTTTTTACCCAATTTTCTCTCCAGTTTAGTGATCATTCCCACTCGTTGATTAGGTCTCACCCTGTCACACAGTATTACCAGTGCTGGAAAGTGTGCTTCACCACATTAAGTGTTACAGCATCTTTTTGAACTGTGCTAATGGAACATCCTTCAAAAGCTCAACATGCTTGAAGGAGAACAATAACTGCCGATTCTGTTATGGAAGCTAAGACATCTGAGTTGGCTTGCATTACAGTTGTTAATGGAGGGAGATGTATGGCGTCACATCCATGCCAAAACTAGAGCGTGCAAAATCTCTTGCCACAAAAAAATTGCTGGCGTAAATTTCAAAGTCGCGCGCAAAATGGCTTGCCACAAAAAAAATCGCTGGTGTAAATTTCAAAGCCGCGCGCGCAAATGTGAAACTCGAGAGCACAAAATTAAGAATCGCATGCGCGATTGTGATAATATTGCGCGCGAACTGTATTTTTCCTCTCGTGAATGTGTTTTTTCCTCTCGATTGTTAGATTACCGACGAGTGGCTTTTTTGCTC
>JBBPDC010000019.1:13969808-13984455 GCA_037974485.1 Hemigrammopetersius urotaenia
AAGCAATCAATCAATCAATATCACTCTCTCTCTCTCTCTCTCTCTCTCTCTCTCTCTCTATATATATATATATATATATATATATATATATAGACACATACACACACATATAGATATAAATGTTCCTAAAGGCCAGGAATGCATTTGAATGACTGGCGTGTAGCAGCCGTGTAACTGCGGAGAAAGGAAACCAATCCAATAGTGCTGCGGCATCGGAGGCCATGGATCAAATCAGCAGATCACCATAGCAACGTGCACGCCTGAATATTAGTGTAAATGCAGAATAATAATAGATGATAAATTCTAGGGAACAGTCAGCTGCCAGCCAGGGCCTCATTAGAGGCACTTTGCAGTAGCTGGAGGGCTGCACTGTAGGCGCATGAGCACTCTTAGAAAGCATTATAAAGCAGAACTCTACTTTCTGACACTGAAGGCCGGAAGCGGAAATCAAGTTTGTACACTACACTCGAAATAACGCACTTGAGTACAGGCTGGCTTGCATGATTGTGACAAAACTGTACAAATAGCAGCTTTTGAAGATAGGAACAAGAAAAGGTGTCAAGTGTTCTTTAGACACACAGCAGCTTAAATTGCTGGCTAGTAGCAGTGTGTCTATCAACTTCTGTGACAAATGCAATAAAATGAAAATTCTTTTAAAAAAAACAACTTTTCAATTTCAGCAGTTTGAACATCTGTTTAAAAGGCTGTAGCCTTTTTGGACTTTACTACACACTTTTCTTTTTTCATATTAATTGACAAACTTTTAGAAAGGAACGAGCTTTTCTTAGGGGAATTGTCATCAAAATCAAAGTAGCTTATGCCTGTTAAAATAAGCTTTTAGAAATGTTTTGTAGGTTTATGTCATGGAATGTTTTCACAAATATTGAAATAACTTGTCACTTATTAAGAACTTTTTGAGATGTGAAGTTTTGTTCTGGTAATATTATAGTCATAAGACAACAGCCAACTTCAAACTTCTAATGTGTGGGACTTTCTCTCTCTCCTTCACACACACAGACACACACGCACACACACACACACACACACACACACACACACACACACACACACACACACACACAGACACACACGCACACACACACACACAGAAGGAACCCCAGATTGTTAATTGCGGTAGGGAGGGTAATTATGGCTCTAGTGAGAGGTCAGCTGTGTGTGTGCTGGCCAGTGTTGCTGGCCAGGCCTGGTCTATGAGGAGTCTTATTGAATTTGAGGCCTGGTGCTTAGAGTTGCCTGAGCAGCAGGTCTCCTGGCCATCCTCTCATTCCCAATCTCACTCGCTCTTGCTGGCTCTCTCTCTCTCACTCATACACATACACACACACTACTATCAGACATACAACCTTCAGAGGATGTCAGAGGCTGCTTCTGAACTCAAAGGCTGCCAGAGGACACAGCTGCATTTAACATCAATATAAGACAACCATCAAATACACACAGACCCTAAATGGGACAATGTAGTCCTACAGTTGGCAATGAATTTTGATAAAACAGAGTGTTTTGTGCTGTATATATGTGCGTGTGCATGTGTGTGTGCCTAATCCTACGCCCCTGGGTGCGCTGGGGGCTTTTTATCCACGCAAGATCTCCCAAATGCAGCTCAAAAGCAATCGGCATGAACCATTCCACAACAATTGCTCATTGTCAACTCAGCCCATGGGGATATGCCAGATTCATGGGACTTCATTTTTGTCCTCCCTTCTCACACACACACATGCATGCACACACTGATGCACACACACACACATACACACACACACACTCAGCTGTGAGAGAGGACAATCACAAACAACACGGTTGTTGTACCATCGTATTTTTGATTGCGTAGATATGCAAACTGCCGCCCACTTTTTTATTGTGTACGGTAAGCAGGGTCGACAGCGCCTGCCTGCCGTCCATCTTTTCTTTGTGTTCCATTCTTTCTCTTTCACTCTCTCTCTTTCTCCCTTTCTTCATTCTATCAGGACACCAACTACGTCTTTGGTTGGCCGGTTGTGAATTATCTGCTCGCCAAGGAAGGCTGGAAAAAAACCCGAGCAAATATGAGCAAGCAGCAGGACGCTAATAATGCACCTCCAGCTGTTCAAGTTAACCTGCAAATGTGTCCATCTGTACCTCCAGAGAGAGAGAGAGAGGGAGGGAGGGAGGGAGAGAGAGAGAGAGGGGGGGGGGGAGGAAGAGAGAGAGAGGGAGGGAGAGAGAGAGAGGGAGGGAGGGAGAGAGGTGGGGAATGGAATGAGAGGAACAAATTGTGATTAAAAAGAAACTAACATAAAAGTAAAATAATTGAAACAGAGAACATACACATAAATAAATGAATGAATAAATAAATAGATTAATAAATAAATAACATTTGTAAATGACAAAAATCATCTAAATGCTATGATAAAAGGAATGGGGAGAGAGAGAGAGAGAGAGAGAGAGAGAGAGAGACAGAGAGAGACAGAGAGAGAGGTGGAAGGGTTCTGGCAGTAAAGCAGCTGTGTGTAAAGTGGATGTGTGTTGGTAGGAGTGTGTAGCAGTAGGAGTGACCTTGCTGTGTTCCGACCATCCCTGGCCCCAGCCTTGCATCCAACTGTGTCCTGTCTCTGGACCTCAGTGCTGGGCACCATCATACACACACACACACACACACACTGCTGGGACCTACACCCCACTGAAACATCACCGGACCACTACAACTGTGAAGACATCTGATCTTAAAACACACACATGCCTCAAGAAGATACTAAATCATGTGCAGGTCAGGGGTTTGAACCTCTGTGTAAAACACCAGCTGATACTCCATCCTCACCATCACAGCAGACTGTTATCCTACTCCATAATCAATGAAAAAGATTATACAATCTCCAAATTGACCTCAAATATGGTCAATCATACAAGACATGTGCAGTGTCTCAAGTTTAGTTTTGCACTGGAGCTACAAGTCTTATTAAACAAGTAAGGGAAGCTTATACCCCACTAGATCACATGTGGAATGAAGTAATCTTATATAGGCCTATGAGCTTATGAGGTTTCTGACACTTCATTACACACTGTATGAAAACAGGTCACTTGGCTTTAGGTGAATAGTGTCTACTCATAGCGATGTAAGTAATCCTGTACTGGGTATGAGTCTCAGGCTGATATCAGCAGGAAACACTGGATATTGTCAGGAAAATAGAAAAAATTTAATACAATTCTGTTACAAATCAGAGATATCTCTCAACCTATTGTCATGTTGTTTCTTGTGGGGAAGCAGAGTGTGGTAGTACAATGTTTTAGAAGATTAACATCTTAACTGAAATGCTTCAAACTGCTCATTTTAAAGCTTAGCAGTTGTTAAAGAGAAATATTGTAATGGTCTCAGCTGATCCTAAAGGTTTCAATATTGCTTTCTATATTGGGGAAAAAGTGGTGCCCGACAAGTGGAAGGTCTGTAAGGCAAGTGGAAGGTCTGTAACAGAGAGAGTATGGGTGCCACGGGCGAGGAGAAGTGAAGGTTTTCATGTCAGCGAGATAAAAACGGAGATCCTGAAGAACATAATTATGAGTTAAATGAGTCATTCATACAAGGACCAATCAAGTCAAACAGTGGGGGTGCACTACAGGCCATTTGGACAGGACATTTCTGACAGGCACTCCGGATTGTTCGCATTGTGGATAGGACTGCATTTGCTGTTTCACAAAGCGTTCGTTGTGAGCCGGGCTTGCGTCTCAGATGCCACAGCTATTCCCTGCGTAGGGCGCTGCCTTTGATGTCACTTAATGGAAAGGTTCTATCTGCAGATTAGGGAATAGGGAACGAGTGAGCCGGCTGGAAAAAAGAGCGTCCCGTCCTCCCCCAGGATGCCGAGCACTCTGTGCCTGCGTGTTACCCCGCCTGTGTTCTACTTCCTCCGAGCATGCACATCTCAACATGCCTCGCTCTGCACTTCTGGGTCTGCATATCCCTGTGTGCTTCACCTTCTCACCCTGGCCCAGGGAGAGGGTCTGGGCCACTTGTGTGTTGCCATGGTTACTCAAACCCCTCCCACCCATCCCAAAGACTTCAGTGTCCCCCCCACCCCCCACCCCCGTCGCTGCTACGACTATACTCATATACAAACAAATCAATAAATAATGCTTCATTAATTATTCCAAGGCCAGGATGAAATATACATGTGTTTGGAGTTTTATTTTTTGGTGTGTGTGTGTGTGTGTGTGTGTGTGGAACAGGATAACAGTGGATTTTAGATATGCCATCTTGCAAATGGTATTTTCTGTCTTGACTACAGCTGCCAGCCAATGTGAAGGAAGGAATAATCTTCTTTCCTGACCACTAAGAGAAGTGAACAATGGTCAGAGTCTACTGTAGAGTTTAAATGTTTAAAGTGCTCTTCAGTACAAGAACATAATAAGGAGAGTATACTCTGTTTATTAGCCCTATCCTCTCTCTGTATATATTTTTTCCTACTCTATCCTCTCTGTAGTTCTGCCTCCTTCCAAATTCTCTCTCTCCTCTCTCTCTCGCTCTCTCTCGTCCTAAGTCTTCAGGTTCGAAAAGACTAGGACGATAAACAAAAACATATCCACCCTAATATTAATATCAGAGTGTCAGGCGCTGGGGTTATTAAAGATGACAAAGCATTACTAGGGCATGCAGAGGGAGGCCTCCCCTGGGGGGCTGACACCAAACTGGATGTTCAAAGACCCTAGATGAGAAAAATCAATATTAATGCACACATTCACAACAAAGGAAGTGTGTCAGTGGCTCTGTTTAGAGGACGCTTTTGCGCTTTAGCTTTTTTTCTCCACTACTTATTATAAACCTTGTTTTCCCCGGCAGGGTGTGTTTATTCCCCAGAGTGAACTCATCTAGACCCCTAAAAAGCCCAGCGTCCAAATCAAAGCTCACTGTAGCCTGACAACTCTAATTCAGCATTTCACCAACACACAATGCATTCATGTATGTATGTATTTGTGTGTGTGCGCGTGCGTACAAAACTGTGGTGATGCTATGAAGATTTGCTATGTACATTTTTTATTAATTCTGAAACTACTTTACTATAATGATCTAATATCCTACGGTTATTCAGTTTTTCATCTTACTGTTCAAACCATACTCTTCAGTAACTACTATTAGTTACTTTGCTAACTGCTATGAAATTGATGTGTAAGTTACACAGTTGTGAGAGTGAGGAACTGAAATGTGGCCCCTCATTCTGGTTTTAAGGGCTTTTGGAGTTGACCCAAAAATAGTTATTGGCAGAGGAATCTTTCATGATTTAACTAAAAAAAATACTGTTTACATAAAACAATCTTACAGTTATTTGCATGCCTTTTGTCATTTTAGGACATTGCAGGAATGTGAAGTTGCAAAAAAGCAGACTGAAACGATCTATAATGTAAACTGAATGCACAGATAATTTGGTGTTTTAACACCGAAAGTGGTTTGCTTTATTTAACAAAGTGAGTGGAGCAATAACCTGGGCTGACTCGCATACAATACACATATATGCGCGCCAACACTCGCGTGGCCAGATGCTCACACACACCCAGGCCAGATGGAGGAGTCAAGGCAGGGCCAAGTGTGTGTGTGCACTGTGTCCGTATGCCTGACTTCATCCCTCCCTCTAACACCGCCTCTTTCATAGTCATGTCTGAGTTCTAAAATCGTCTAACTCGCGCTATTGTTTTTTTCTCTTTGTTTTTTGCCCCTCCCTCACTCATTCTCTCTCTCGCACTCATCAAAATAACATCTGTTTGCATCTATGCAAACACCTGACAGGCAGCTGATGCTCCCCCCCTTTAGTGTGGGAGAAAAAAACATCCAGAGAGGGCTGCTTTAGAGTCGGAGCACATCTGGGTGGAGAGTCATTGGCCTGATCCAGATGTGGGCTTCCATGCTCTGCAAGCTAAAGCACACCTGGACATCCTCAGCAGCCAAACAAAAGAAAGGAAAAAAACAACCAAAAACCCCAATGAACACCCCCCCCCCCCGTCTCTACTCACACACTGTCTACTCTCATTCTTATGTATGTGCTCAAATGCAGTAAAACACCATCCAGACAAAAGAGCTGGGAGTCAGCATGGGCATGGTGCGGTGCCAAGTTGGTCCACCTTTTGGAAACGTACACACACTCACACACACACACACCCACCCTACAGATGCCAAAACCACAATGGCAGAGAAGCTGAACACAAGGGCCACCTATCTCAGACCCCCACAACTGCACATGCTTAATCCCCTATGATGCAGGGGGGCACTTTGAGAACCGCTGAGACCCATCCAGACACCAAGGGCTCACACACACATACAGCCTTCCAGATGCTAAGAGTAATTAACCTACCCCTGTGTGAGTGTGTGCGCATGTTCAAGCACAAGTGTGAAGCACGGAGTTAGCACAAATGCTAAAATCAGTCTTGATGTAGTTAAGAAGATAAACAGCAAACACATACTGGTCTGAGGCAGATACCGGTCTGCATGGACATCAGCGTGCTAGAAGCCTAAACTTCTACACGTTTATACACACACATGTGCGCACTGTTGCAGCTGAGGAGAGGGATCAGGGATGGATGCATGCTGGGGCACAGGGGAGGCAGTTCAGGGCTTGGCTATGCCCAAGGTTTTAATGACTTAATTGAGGTAATTATTTGGATAAGAAGTCCAATCACCTGCTTCTTTTCCTGAAGGTCCTCATCAGGAGCTAATTAAAGAGTGGCTCCCAGAGAGAGAGACAGAGAAAAAGCTGCCACTGCTACGTCACACGGCTTACCATTGCACTAAAAAACACACTTACACGCACGCACGCACGCACACACACACACAGTATACCATTGCACTGAACCATACACATCATCTTTGCCCCCATCCTGCTCACTTGCCTCTGCCTCACTCGTCTGTTCCTCCCTCTCTCTTTCTCACTTCCTCCTTCCTCACTCTTCTCCCATCACTTCTTCATTCCCTGCTCTGCTTCCATCACTAACCCCCTCACTTTCCCCCCTCATTTCATCTTCCATTGCTCTCCTCCCATCATGCCCTCCATCCAAAACCTCCCACCAAATCATCACCACTCTCCTCCCATCACTCCAACATGTACTTACATTGTGATTTGATCACAAAATAGTGCTGGACCTCTTTTACTTATTTGCTAAGTAAGTTACCTGCTTAGATAATACCAAACATTTAGTCAACTCTGAGAGATGGTATAGTCTTATTCTGTCAAATCAATTTGTACGTTTTAAGTTGGTGGTTACATGGTTCCTCTTTCCCCATTCCTAATTTAGATATTTATTGGTCTAGATCTTCCACCAGCCCTCCACATCATTCACTCTCTTTGTACCACTGCTCTCTCATCTAACCCTTTCTCTCTCTCTCTCTCTCTCTGGAGAGTGCTGGCGTGTGGTGAGGAGGCTCTCTCCTGCAGTAGCTCTGTTGTGCAGCTTTAATTGTGACAGCACCCTCATGTGCTACTGGAGCATGGGCTGCCTCTACACCTCCGCAGAGTGTTCAAGGGTAACCAGCGGGGGTCTACCCCCCCACACTCACTCACTCACTCCCTCACTCTCTCTCTCTCCCTCTCTCTCACACACACACACACATGCACAGAGGGGCCCTCAAACAGGCGCCCAGAGAGCAGCCGTCAAACGCTCACTCCTCACATCTCATTAATCAGCTGCCAACATCAAACAGCAACGCTGCGGCTTCCCGGGGGCCCGCCGGCCCGCCTGCCTCACACTGATGTGTCTGTGGTGGCAAATGCATTTGTAGTCCCATTGTGTGTGTGTGTGTGTGTGTGTGAGAGTGTGTGTGTGTGAGAGAGAGAGAGTATGTATGTGTATGTATGTGTGAGATGCATACTGAGTATGTTGCGACTGTTTAAAAGTTGTAAAGGATAGTGCGGCTCCGAGTTATGTGCTAACTATTGTTTTATATTTTGTGCCTGCTGTTGCATTAGCAATATTTTTCCTCTTGTTGTCATTGCTGTTATGAGCTCATATGTTTGTACTGTGAGTGTGTGTGTGTGTGTGTGTGTGTGTGTGTGTGGGGTGCGTTGTTCCCTATGGCTGAGTAAACAAAGTGTCTAAGACTAACATCGCCTGTCCTCAGTCTGAATATGAGTAGCTTTCCATTGGCATAAACTATAATCTAGCAAACACAGCAGAGAAAGAGAAAGACCACTAAAGAATGTCAACTTTATTTCTTCCTCTTTAGAAATACTCATGGACACAAACAAACAAACAAACAAACACACACACACACACACACACACACACACACACACACACACACACACACACACACCATGTACACGTGTGCAAAGAAACCAAATAGTAGTTGTTACGAGTAAATTTATTATCTTCACATTGTTTCTCTGCAGTTTGTTCCAGTAAGTCTTTCACAGTAATTATTCAGCCCCTAACGCCACGCAATGTTGTGATCAGTTGATTGCATTGACAGGCTAATGGACAAACCCGTAAGGCTTCGCTCCAGAGCAGGGTTTGCACATTTAAATGAATTGCAATGCAATATACAAAACGCCCACTAGATGGTAGTAGAGCCATAGTCATGCAAAGTAATGCTGCGTCATTTTGGATACTCTATCTGGACAAAGGTATCGGGACACCTGTTTTGCGGGGTTTGGGCTAGGTGCCTCACTTCCAGTGAAGGACAAACTTACCGTTTCAGCATACCAAGATATTTTGGACAACATCATGCTTCCAACTTTGTGTCAGTTTGGTGAAGAACCTTTTCTATTCCAGCATGACTGTGCCCCAGTGGACCATTCTACAGTCCTGTAGCCTCTCATTAGTGGTCAGATTTCACCACAGGATCATTTTGGTTGGTGATTTCTTGGGTTTTGGTATGCCAGCTGGATATTTCTAGTTAGGATAGTAGCTTTATATTCAAAATAACTCTTAATTAAGCATGTTGACCTCCGTCCTTCACTCTGCTATACACCTGTCTCCTGATTTGCTCACCAGTTACTTTCCTCAGTAAACCACATCATATACACTGCGTACTGGTAGTTGTCTGGAATACTGGTGCAAGAGGAAAAATTCATAGGGTCATCAGTATGCTATGATTTCATATTGCTCTGACATCCTACAGCAGCTGCTTGTTTTTCATAAGGTGGTGTCCTGCAATACTGTTTAAACTAGAAGCAGCAGGAAACAGGTACAACAGCATGTTTTCCCCTTGCTCTCATATGAAAATTACTCTGATAGTATGTTTAGTAGATGGCGCTGATGAGACTGATAATGTAAGTAGCTGGTTTAAACAATTGAAACACTGGCAGTTTAGGTACTGTTTCATTATTGCAAACATTTAGTCTTCTTTGTTATCTTTTAAAAATATGCCTCAGTGCTGCAGGTTATGCCCGTTTATAGCAGCTGGATGTCATTAAACAGCACAAAACTGCTTAAACAACATCTGTTCTATTAAATTATGCCAGGATGACACCAATATTGTCAAAATTAATAC
This sequence comes from Hemigrammopetersius urotaenia, assembly GCA_037974485.1. NCBI lineage: Eukaryota > Metazoa > Chordata > Actinopteri > Characiformes > Alestidae > Hemigrammopetersius > Hemigrammopetersius urotaenia. Next base: position 13,979,275 of record JBBPDC010000019.1, read on the forward strand.
TTGTATTCGGTCAAAAATGTGCTATTTTATGACATAACATTTTTGAAATCTGTATTAAGTCTATTAGGACTTCCAAAGTAGCTACAGGAATCCAGTTAATGTGTCCTGTTGGCCATGTGTTTTCCGCAGGCTCTGCTAACATTAATGACAGAAGCATGCTGGGTAAGAGAGACAGTGAGATGGCCATAGTGGTGGAGGACACAGAGCTGCAGGACTCACTCATGGATGGAGAAATTTACCAGGCTGGCAAGTTTGCCTTGTCTCTACGAGTGGAGTGCTTCAGGTGGGTCCATCTCAATCTGCATGAGATGAACTAATTCTGAAATATGTCCTGGAATCACTCCATTTATGTTTAGTGTCCCAGTTTGCAGAGAAGCAACCACACATGATGATGCTCCCACCTCCATACATACATGAATGTGTCAGTGTCAGTGCTAGATTTACCTCAGTTAATCATTGCGATTATTGTGAAATGGAAGCATCAGGGAGCAACAATTGCTCAGCCACAAAGGAGAAGATAAAGCGAGCTCTCAGTGCTCACAGAGCGGATGTGTTTGGCGTGTAAAAATGTGTGGTGTATCTTCTTGTTCTAAACAGCATCTGGAAGTAACATCAGTACAAGTACAATACATGTTTTTTCATGACTGAGCAGCTGCACACAAGCCTAATTTCTTTTTATACAACTACAAGTGTCAGCTGGAATCATGTAAAGCACATCGAAAATGCACGTCACATGCGCACAAGGGAGGATCAGGCAAAATCAGGGTTCATGCAAAAATAGATGAAGATGTTACATGAGTGACTGATTCCATATTTCGCTCGACTAACTTTGAGCAGCTAGCTGCTTCTGGTTTTCCTCTGCCTTTTAAAAGTGTAAATTTGCATTTTGGTCTCAAAAGCTGTGTTGTTGAGAGACTTCCTGTGTGTGCATGCCTGTGCTTGTGTGTACATCTCTCTGGGTGTAAACTGTGGGTAAATGCATTTGAAGCTAATTAAATGTGAAGTTCACACTTGTTTGAATGCTTGTTGACATACACACTGCTGGTTACAGGGCTCATGAAGAGATCCTGAAGCATGATGTATATTTTACTGTGATTTTTAGGCTTGTGCTTGGGCTTATGGGAGACTACAGTGTAGATATCAGTGACCCCATCTGCGACCGCTTCTACAAGGAGATCTGGATGGTGACGGCAGCGAGGAATGCCAGTGTTTACGACAAGGTGAATAATCAGTTTTATGGAAGAGTAAAAACACTTTCAACACGCTCCAACTAACTAAACCCCCAGTTAGTTCTTTAAATGTGAACGCTTTCATCGCTGGGGTAAAAAATGGGATTAGTTCATCAATACACTAGTCTTTACCTGGACTCTGTCCAAAAGACTGCTTTAAAGTGCCATCTGTGTTTGCACCAGTGCCTTCAAGAGGATACATGAAAGGACACACTTATGCATGTATAATTGTTTGATTCACTTATTAATTTACATTCAAATTGCTCTCGCATGCTGTATTAAAAAATGTTACATAACCAACACACATTCAGTAAAATCTCTCAGCCAGTGCAGTCATGACTGATGATGAAGTCTTTGAAGGCACAGAAGTATGGAAATAAGTCTCTGTTGTGGGCACAGGTGTTCCGGTGCTTACCCACGGATGCAGTGCTGAACTATAAGATCCTGAGGGAGTACATGTCTCGCTCCTGCATGGCCAATGAAGACCCTATCCAGGCCTGTGCTGAACTCAGGAAGGTGCGTGGCTTCCTGGTTCAATTCCCTTTCTATTTCCTGTCTGAGGAGAACCTCTTCCCTTCCTTAAACTCCAAAGAGGGCATCATGCCCATGGAGCTTTGGACATAGCCTTAATTCGTGCCGCACGGAGAAGAATGGCACAAAACATGACAACCTTTTTAACACTGATCTACCTAACTTGAACGAACTGTCAATGGTTATGTATGTTTAAAGTTTCATTTTCGTTCTTTGTTTACACAAAACATAACACAGGGCATAGAAATTACAGCTACCTCTTTAAAACCGTCTTAGCTAGCTTTAATTATTACTCTGGAGGCATCTTAGCTTACCAGGAGTCCCTAAGCCTGTCATTTAGGACCTTCGTGCTTCATTTCTTTCACTTTGCTTTCATTCCTGTTTTACATGGGCCCTGTTGAGAAAAGAAACCGTGACACACACACAAATCTGGAAAATGTATGTAAAGCACAAACTGACAAACAAAATATTTTTAAACCTTAGTCTCTAATTATAGACATGCCCCTTATTACTGTTATACACAGAAATATCACTTCAAGACATACTATTCATAGCCTTTATTATATAATATTCCATTAAAATCACATAATACATATAAATTGCAGTTTCTTTTACAAAATATATTTGTCCTGATAAATGATACTTTATAAATTAAATAAATCTTTAATGTTATACTTCTAGGATCACACATATACACAGATAATTACAGGGGTACATTCACTGTCTTGTATGCACAGATATGCAAGTTAAAGACAGTTTGCCCACTGTTTCACAACACAAGATAGTTATGTATATGACAAACAAACATTTATAAACCCATGTGAGAAGCCCAGTGCTCACGTAAGGAAAAAAGATACGGACGCAAAGACAAACTGAACAAGAGGACCTCCGTATGGCTTTCATGTTGAGTTGGATTAGACTTACGAGAACATCTGGTGGCACTAAAGCTGCTCCCATTACCACTGCATCTGTGTCTGAGATTCTCTTACATTACACTTAAACATCCTGAGGGCACATAGCAGCTGCTCTATACATTATTGATAAAGAAGCTTGTAAAGATCTCCCAGCAGCAAAATGTTCCCTAGATGTACAACAATAGTGGCAGTGACACATCAGATCCTTAACTGTGTCAAGTATAAACTGATACACTGATGTTACAGACATTAAACCTAGGTGGTAGTGATTTCATAATACATAAAGGTGGAAGAGTCCTTGAAACACATAAGACAGATTGCTTTCAGATAGCACATGACATTAATATGAAATTTCAATAGAGACAAAATACTTCATACACCTTTTGGCAGAGGCACAGCCAAATTTCATACCTGATTGATGCATATTTTTTTGCCTGTAAAGATCCTCTAGCCTGTAAAGTGTTTGTCACATTCCTTCAATAGGTAGGTCATTGCACTGAAAATTACACTGTGAACCAACAGAACAGTGTATCTTTAAGTGTTTGTGTGCATGTGTATTTGATGCTACGGACCCTCAAATGTCAATGAGGTCATCGCCGCTCTCATCGCTCTCCACTGTCAGCTGCCGAGTCCACCACTTTTTAACTTCTGAGCCTGAGGAAGCTTCATCACTCACTGGGTTCATCTTGCACACCATGGACTTAACACTAGTGCGCCCTGAGGAAGAAAGCAAGAACACGAATCAGGGTGACTCATTTATTTTCATTTTACATTATTCATTACTTGTTTTTGCTTTCATTTTTTATATATTGAACAAATAATTGGTTATCAAATGTTCTAATGTACAGAAATGTGTCACAGTTTGTTCCCTGCATGTTGTTCCCCATGTTGTACTAGCTTCTTGTTCACTTAGAAGATTCAGTATTGATCAGGGGTATCCAGCCTTCCACAAATAACTATAATTTCATATTTATAAGATTTTATTTTTACAGTTATGAGCCTAGAAATTTGACTTCAGCCTGCTTCCAGATATTTATTTTAGTATAATTTGTCTCCTGATCTTTCTTGGTCATGTCAAAATTGTCTACAGACCGGTTCCTCATTCTGGACATATCTAAAGTTATCGGTACCTTGTTAACATAATATAGTAATACATGTATGGCTGGAATACTGTATGTGATAGAAAGCACTGATTCCACATTTGAATGGTAGTAGTGTTTAATTTTAGATTCAATCATTTATTCAAAAGGATGAAAATGATGCCCCCCACTCAAATAAAGCATTCGAGCTGCTGAAGGAACTTACTCATTATGCTGGTGAACAATGTGTGTGTGTGTGTGTGTGTGTGTGTGTGTGTGTGCGCATGTGTGTGTAGAGTAGACTGGAGCTGACCTGTAGGCAGCCTCCACTGACCCAGCTTCCTCTGGGGCCGATCACCCGAGTCCTGCCTGAAGCCGCTGCGGTCCGACAGGGTGGGACTCAGCAGTGTTTGCAGTCCGCTGTTCTGCTGGGCACAGGCACCCGAGAGTGACCATTAAATCATCCAGTTATTAATGTAGAGAGCAGTATATTTGCTGAATGTGTGTGTGTGTGTGTGTGTGTGCATTACCTCAGGCTGTGTGGGGTTGTCCTGGTTGTTAGCATTGGCATCATCGCTGGGGACCGTCGTCTCGATGCTAGGGGGATTCAGCAGGCGTCGCAGGTCCTGCTGCTGACTCTCGCGCAAACTGAGGATGATGCTGCACGACTGCTGCTGTTTCTGAAAGAATGTGTAAACAACAGCTCATCAGCCAGTGTACAGCACAGCATCATGATCAGCATGAGGGAAATTTGCATGCTTGGAGTCCAGATGTTATTTCTGTTTGCATGCTAACAAACACTACAACTCAATAATAACCCAACTTATAGGGACTTAGCCCTATTATTTAGAGCTGCTTTGTGAATACTGGCCCTGAAGTTCTGTCTGTAGCAGTGAAGCCCTTACCATATCCTCAAGTCGGCTCCACCTTAATTAAGAGCAGGATGTGGTTTGAAGAGGAATTTTCCTGATGTATTTTATGGAACTTATTTGGCCTATTTGTGAGACTATTTAATTCCGATGGTTGTCAGCAAGTTAGTCTCATAGCTGTAGAAGCAAAGTCTGGACTTCAAACATTTTTTTTCTGATTGACTACATCTAGAGTTAAGTGGGAAACTGTTTGTGTTTTTCATAGAACTTTCTATGTTTTTGCCAGTAAAGAGGATGGAGTGTGTGTGTGTTTGTGGACTCACAGCTCGAATGCGTTTGAGGCACTTCTTTAGCCACATGCGGATGGTCTGCTTTGCTACTTCCTCTTCGATGGTGTACTCCAACTGCTCCCGGGCCAACAACTCCTCTAGCTGTAGACTCTTCCTGATGTCCACTGAGCGGTATGACAGCATGCTGTCAGGCACGCAAGCACACACACACACACACACACACACACACACACACACACACACACACACACACACACACACACACACAC
>JBBPDC010000019.1:13994363-14006178 GCA_037974485.1 Hemigrammopetersius urotaenia
GAGAGAGAGAGAGAGAGAGAGAGAGAGAGGGAGAGAGAGAGAGAGAGAGAGAGAGAGAGAGAGAGAGAGAGAGAGAGCGAGTACCATGCAAAAGGAGTTGGGTCAATGTGCACGCTGTACAACTTACAGCTGGACCACAGAATGTGTAAACGTGTGGGGCAAGGCGAGGGCAGAGAGACACAGAGAGGCTGGGAGAGCGAGAGAGACAGAGAGACAGAGAGAGAGAGATGTGTGCCCAGAGGTCACAGTGACATGAAATCACAGGATCAGGTTCAGCACTGACTCCAGAAAACAGTCGCTATGGCTACAGGATGCAGTGCATGTTTGCGTGTGTGTTTGTGTGACAGGTGGAGTGTGTGAGTGTGGCTGGGGTTTTAGATGTGAAGTGCCCTTAGTCCCTCATCCCTCTCTCCTCTCCTCTCCTCCTCGCTTCTGTCCTTCGCTTTTCCTGCCTCGCTGGAGTCATTACTGCCTAATTAAGTGCATGGCTTGTAACACAAGCAAGGCATTAAATTGAAACATTTCGCCCTTGTAAACGATGGGAATGATTATCATGCTAATTCGGCCGCTCAGCTGAGGGAGCGGGGCAGCAGGCAGTGGATGTGTTTATTTCTGTCAAACAGCTCGCGCACCCCCTTTGATTCCAGCTTCCTCCAGCTTCCCCGTATTGTCTGGGCTGTTTGTAGCTTCACCCTCCGCTAATGACGAACTAAAGAGCAGATTTTCAGGAGGATGTTTTGCATACATTTGCACATTTTTGAAGAGCCGAGGCAGCGGCGCATGATAACGGAGAGATGTCTGTCTTCCGAGACGGCTGCTTCAAACATGCGTGCTTAAGAACGCACCACATATACATGCGATGTATTAAAACGCTCAAGAGGCCTTTCGCAGATTCATGTTTTAAATGACTTTATATGACCACTGGGGTTTCTGGTTTCAGCTGGAGCTTTCAGGTTTCACTAAAATATTTGTGGATAGTTTAATTTGAACAATTTCCTCCGGGATAAATAAAGTTCTCTGACTCTGACTGACTCTAAAAGGGTAATGGTTCCTTTGGTAGTGGGCAGTATGGTCTGAAATGTATAGCAGTACAATAAAAAGTTTATATAGTATAATAAACCACTATATCTCCAACATTAATGTAGAGTACAGTAACTTATTGGAAAGAAAAAAAAAACTTTTTTAGCTTCTAACGGAAGTTCATGTAAATAGATTTTTTCAAAGTAATTTAGAGACATTCTGACCCAACATAAAGAATGTTACAATTGATAATAAAAAAAAACCCAGGGCAAATTATACTGTCTTTGTAAAAGAAATATGTCATTCAATGTTCATGAATTATGCTCAGAATAACAATAAAATATTGCCCAAGGTGAATATATATATATATTTTTTTTTTTGGTCGAAACTGAAAACCGAAAAATGAGAAAACACTTGGCTGAAAACCAAAATAATAATTATTACTAACTTATTAAAAGAATAAATCTGTTACAAAAGTATGAAAATATTTATTTAGCATCCAAACAATACACAATATAAAATAAAATCTGAAATGAAATATTTTACTTTGCCCCACTCATAACTAGCCAAAAAGCAAGATAGCTGAAATATACAATTAAAAATGTTCTCTCACAAAACAAGTGAATTCAAGTGCATTTTAATATTCTGAACGAAGTGCATGAACACGGTGCATTCAGAACAAGTGCTTTAAAAACTGCTGAAAGATATAACAACATTCTCTGTAGGCCTATAACAAAATAGTGTATTAAAACAAAGACTAGCACAGCCCATATATTAACAGTAATCACTGGAAAACTTTCTTGCCTTTTCATAAACACAGACGGAATGAATGTGCTTGAAGGGTCTTGCTTCTTTTCTGCTTCATACACTGCATGGCGATCGGGATGCTTTGATTTAATATGATAAATTAATCCTGACGTTGAGAAAGTCTTTGTGAATGCACCCCCTATAGAAATGTCGGCATTGCGCACTTTACAAACGGCTTTCGGTGTCTTTCTTAGATATATCGAAATGCACCCACATGCCAGACATGCTGAATCTAGTCCAATCTGGCATGTGCAGGTTGTCGGTGGTCGAATATTCGGTGCATCCGTAATATACTATGTATATATAGTTTGCTTCTCAAAATAAATCCGCCTGTAACTGATCCTGTAAAAACTGGGGGATTACTGTATATATATATAAATCTGTGTCACATAAGCATGGAAGGGCATGGTAAAATGGTGCTAAAAGATGTTGCACTTTTAAATTTCTCAAGTCATTTATCTTATACAATCATTTTTCTATCTGCAGTCATCTGAGGCGATCACACATTAAGAAGAACCCCAGATGAACGGGGGAATCTAGAATCCTTCCACTCAGGATCAGCATTCATTCTGTCAAATCCTTCATTTCTAATCTTCAGCCCTGAACAGTAAGTTGGCCGTTGGCCATGCCTCAAGTGCTCCATAAGGGTTATGGAGTTTAGTGTTTGATCTTTAGTACTTTTATATACAATCTCTGTATCATCACTGTCAAATCAAATGTTGTTTTCACACCATCTGAAATCCTTACATGACGAATGGATGAACAGAAATGGTCAAATATGGCTTTGGATAAAATATTGTCACATTGACTTTACTTACACCTTTGTGCAAGTAGGTGTTTCTAGCTTTACTTACATGTTTCCCCTATTTTGGGGGGTTATGGATACATATTCTGTCAGGTTTTATTTGTTGTAATAACATTAGAGCTCACAGACACACATCTGGGGTTAATTATCAGGTAGACATCCATCATGCAGAGAGGCTAAAACATGCCTTTTGTATTTCTGCTACCTGGATCAAACCATTAAAAGCAATAGAAGAGCACCTGAAGTCCTCAAAATCTGTTCTCAGTGCCTTTGTGCCCTGTACAACCCTTCCATCTCCCTGCACACCCACAGCCCCCTGCTGTTGTAATTAAAGGTGTCCTTGACAGTGAGATGGGCCGATTTTCACACCCATGGACCCATGACTTTTTTTTTTTGGACACACCACCCTTCCACATCAACGGCTCAGTAAAGAAGGCCACACACACACACACACACACACACACACACACACACACACACACTCACACGTACGGCAGTGTGTGTGCTGTGAGGTGTTGTTGAAGCTGGGCTTTGATAAAGGTGTTAAAGTCTTGATGAGTCTTTTGGGGCCTCGCATGGACACACAGAATCAAACCTTCAACAACTTGGTGTGATATCAGAATTTGTTTGTGTACGGTGCGTGTGTGTGTGTGTGTGTGTGTGTGTGTGTGTGTGTGTGTGTGTGCGTGTATGCGTATATGCATGCGTGTTAAAAACGAGATACTAATTCCCCAGGTAATTTGAAGACACAGTTATCGCTGATATGGCAGCAAAACTGTAATTGTACAGTATACAAACTAAGAGCATCTTTCACGTCTTAATAAAGTAGAATGTAACTTGGTACAGATGTATTCTAAATGTAATTCACTGTGAGACAGATTATAATAACATACAAATCATTTCTTAACTTATGAGTACATTGTACAGAGAACAAATCTATATATGAAACTTGCATGCACTTGCATTTTTTCTATCCAAACTCTTCCCTAACCTTATAAACCATTCAGTCTTCTCTCCCTCATTGTATATTTAGATCTTGAATACATGCAGCTACGAGAAGCAATGCATGTTCCCCATTATATCCCACACTAAAGGACCCCATTACAATCTATCATTCTGTGATCAAAGCACATGTAGTGGGCTATTTAATGCTCAAGTATGCTTTGATGATACAACAGCACTGAGCCAGCAGTCCTAGTATGTGTGTGTGTGTGTGTGTGTGTGTGTGTGTGTGTGTGTGAACTTAAGACATAGTTGGACTACTGATTATGAACTCTTTTTCTCTGACCCATTTGGATGAATGCGTCCAAGCAGCAGAACCAAAATATGGCCATGAACTGTTGACCTACTTGGATGGACAATGTGTCTGTTTTGACTGGACAAGAAAAGTCCTCTGTTTTTCTCCATTAAGTCAAAGCAGAAATATGCCAAAAATGTCTCCATCCTTTGTTTCCATTAACCCAGCATTAATGAGCATGGTGTGTGTTCATTTGCATAAACACATGCATCATACACACAGAGACACAAACACACACACACACGCGCGCACACACACGCGCACACACACACCCAGATCGATGGTGATGAGACTTAGGCAGGAAGGGGAATTCAGACTGCTCTCTGTTATCCGACTAGAGCAAAGCCTCAGGGCACAAAAACTCCACTCCTTCGGTGCAGCCCTCCAGCACTGATCTGCACGCACACACACATTCACACACAAGGGACACGCATTCTAATACTAATTTTGAGTATATGCACAAGTCAATGGAGAGATGTTAAAGTAACAGCAGAGAATGTGAAATAAATGAATAAAGTAGAAATTAGGCCTGTCACGAATACAGCTGACAATTAACTGCTTTAAAAATGAATGCAGCTATTATAAAGCTACCCAAACTAGCCAAATTAGCAGATTAAACAGGTAAACAGGTGTCTTTACTTTGTGTACTAAAACCAAATGAGTGCGCACACACAAATGTCTACAGTTAGAGAGAATCCTGAGTAATCAAGCAAAGCCAGCATTTAACAGAATGATAATGTGAGAATTTATTCTGGAGGTGTGATTGCTAACAACATTAGATTCACTGTCTAAACATGTTAAAGCACAGTAAATACCAGCTCAGAATGTGTTTCTTGCTCTTTTGAAAATGCATCTCAAGTCAACTGATGAAAATGTATCATTTCATTATCTTTGTTGTAATGGCAACATAATTTGGGGGAGAATGGTTCAGACTGGGGAAAATAATTAATAAAATCTGGAATCAGGCAGTTCTGTAATAGCTGTGACAAGACTGTTAACAATTATAAGTGAATTTGTTCAAGTGAGTGAATAGTGTTTTTTCACACACAGTACAGATGCTGTCACCAATGTAAAATACTGGGGTAAAAAATAGTGAAAAAGTCTTTTTCTTCATTAATGCACTTACAAGTAAAGCCATTTGAAATTACTTAATAAAATACATCTCCACCAAAATGTAAGTGTGAGTCAGAGTAACTAGCTATTATCCACCCCTGCATAAAGTTAACATCCTTCCTGCCTTTGACTCTTTTTCTGTAACTTCTCTTCTTCTTTCTCTTGTACTCAAATAAGATACAAGAGGTAAAAAAACAATTACCTTCACTACAGGGAAGAACACATTAGCTGGACTTTAAAATGAAGAAAAGAAGAGGGAAGAACGCTTAGGATTCAGTGCTCACACAAGTCCTACAAGTCCTACTTTACACACTTACACACACACACACACACTCATGCACGCAAAACAGCACAGGTATCAGATTAATTACTGCAGGAGTTCTCTTAACATCTGCTGGAATGTCAGGTCTGGCGGGGAGAGCGAGGGAGAGAGGGAGTGAGAGAGGTGGGTACTGAGGGAGTGAGGGATTGCGCTGGCCCTGGCGGAGGTGTGAAGGTGTGGGTTAAAATAAGAACAGTGGCGTCTGCTTCAGCAACTGAGGTGGAGCCACAAAGACACTCTGTTCTCTCTTAACACTGCAGCTCCGCGGGTGTGTGTGAAGTGTGCGACTGAGAGAGGGAGCACTATTGGTACATTTAGTCTGTGTGTGTGTGCAGAGCTTGCTGACCACTGTAGGTGGACATGCAAGTGGGGTGCGATAGTAAGTCACCATCCTGGCAGTATGTCTTTATTATTCCAGTAGTCAAGCAGTAAGTGCTACAAGGTGTGTTTCTGTGTGTATGTGCCTTAAGGGGATGCATTCATCAGATGTGTATGTGTTCTCTGCAACTGTCTACACTCAAATACATGAGTGAAATAGGTGTGGAACTTTGCTGAGACGATAGATCTGATTGACTGAAGAGATTCTACAAGAAAATAATAGGACTTTGCACCATGTAGATAAGGAGTGAGTCATACAGTAATAATAAAATAATAATGGCATTTGCCAAAATGACACCACAAAAGGCTTTTTCGATAGGGATGTCATGATTAAATTTATATTCTCAGGGAATTTCAACTGATGAGCTGGAATGTTACATAGAGATGATGTGATAACACCATTCTCTTCCAAAACCTTAAGTATGTGCTGATACTGTGCCACAATATTTTGTTTTGAAATAGCTTCAAAACAAACAATTTATTAACAATAATTCCCTTCTTTAAGATGCTACTCACTCTACTACGCCACATGAGCAAACACAAAGCTAACGAGACAACTCAATGTAAGTATGTGCAAAAAAGGAATGGATTTATTCTGTATTTCCAAGGACAAATCATGTGCACATTTCACTGTGTTTTTATTAAGGCACACAAAGACCACTAACAGATCGCAATGTCTCTCCTTATTATCTATTTTCTGGAGCAGCTGCATGTGTCATTGAGTACATTGTTTTACTTTACTTTATATAACTGACAAACAAACTGTGACAAACAAAAACTGTGACAAACAGAAAATCCTGAATCTTGAATCCCATATTTCAAAGTCTCCTACTTATCTTTTTACAATTTTGCCATATTGTGCATTCATGTGTGTTTAATCAAGCACTTTAAAGAGTTTTTAAATAATCATATCTCTATGTAACTACAATATAGTATTGTGTCCTTATTGAGGAGGCCTATTCTCAATTATTCCTGCAAATCTCCTTTACCTTCACACCATCCAGTGACACCTCACTGCTTCTAGGAAGTGGTAAAGTGTTGGATCAGGTGTGGGACAGTGCTGGTGTTAGAGGCTAGAAGGGGAGTGTAAGCTGCAGGCAGGTAGAGCAGAGCAGGCGAGAGAAGGCGTAGGCCCGATGCTTTATGTTTTCTGTAATTAAAACAGCGTTAGGCTATTTATTTCCTCTCCCCGTGCGTAGCTGATTGGGCATGAGGGAATGCGGGACTCGCGAAGCCGAGAAGGAGCACAATTACACGCCATCAGCAGACAACATTAACTCGCTAATAGGAACATGGCAATAAAACTTTATTATTATGGGGGAACGATGATTGCCTGGTTTAAGATAACATTTATAATACTTAGAGACGATACAGAGGAAAGTGCGGGCGGGGGTCGAGGAAAAAGGGTTGCGGAAGCCAGCGGAAGGAAGGGAAGCTCCTTATTTCTGCAATTGGTTTTCGCACTGAGAAAAGTAGGGTCTAATTCCTGAGAGGCTAGTGCTCATTAGCCATCCTTCCAGATCTCCATTATCTTGTCCACAGCTAACATGCTCCACAGCTCACTCAAGATGGCTGACCTCCACCCACGCTACTGGCTGGTGCAGCAGTGAGGGTGCATTACCTCTGATATACAGTATCCAGTGTCTTGTGTATATTCCAGGGGCAATGTTTTTTCAGTGACAGAAACTTCAATATGACATACACCTCTATGTTAAACTAGTGCACCATAAATCAAATGCACACTGCTTACCACCCTGTCCAGTCAAATAGCTAAGACATGTTTGGTTGTTTGACATTCAGACTACCACTATTAGAGCTTCAGTCGTTGGACATACCTTGTCAAATTGCTTGGGGGTTTTTTCTATGCAAAAATAAATAGACAGCCTGCAATTTGAAAATTTAGTGCATTGTTTAGTTATTTTGCTGAATTTAGCATACTGGGGAAAATGTGGACTGAGCCCAAACATATCACATTAAATATTTATGTTTTATTTTTCTACAACATGACTCAAAACTTGTCAACTTGCAGCATGAAGCAGCCGTCCAAGTCAAGAGATTCACCTGCACAGCGTCTCTATCGTATCTAATGCAAGCCAGCAGCAAAGCACACACGTTTAATGCATGCAAAGCTACTTAAGAAGAAGAGGAGGATCACTGCAGGAGACAGAGAGAGAGAGAGATGATAGAGAGCCAAAAGAAGATGATGGCATGAGTGAAAAGATGGGAGAGAGAATGTGTGTGTGTGTGTGTATGTGTGTGTGTGTGTGTGTGTGTGAGAGAGAGAGAGAGAGAAGGAGAGAGAGAAAGAGACAGAGACAGAGAGAAAGCAAAAGAGAGAGGGAGGCTGAAGGTTCAGCATGTGCTAGAGGGAGGGTGGTGAGGGCTAGGTCTGCTCTGGGCCAAAGGGAGGGGGGTAAGAGAGGGAAGGAGAGTGGGGGAACTGGATAGTGAGAGCGAGTGGCCTTCCTTCCTTTGGTATTCTCTTCACGTCGGGGGGATAAATTATTCAAGGCCCGGGGAGGCTCTGGCTTCATCGTGTAATGAGAAGGACACGCATTGATACCAAATATTGCTGTTGGGAAACTATCGATTGGAGAGCTATTTGTCCAAAGTTTAGTCTGGAAGCGAAGGCTGTCAGCGGCTTTTAATATGACTGACACTTATGTAGAAACCTGCCCTCGACCCTCCCCCATGCTCCAGATCATATTTTCCCAATTCCTCCAGTCTCACTGGTAAACAGGAGGAAAAAGAAGAGGCAGAGCAAGCGAGCAAGAACTAGTATGAAGAAAAAAGGGAAGACGAGAGAGAAACACCATCAATAAACTTGCTGATGCAATTCGTTTTGTCTGGAAACACAGTAAGTCACCATTATGCCTTCTGACCCTTAAATCTGGCATTCCCAAGGGTCACCTGCGAAGTGAAAACACGTGAGCCCTGAATTTTCCTCTAATCACAGGGTGCAAATGGAAGTGATGATTATTAAGCAAGAAAATACTCAAAATCACTGATTATGTTACTAAATGTATGTGTGTTTTCACCATACGCTTCTTGAACTGTAATTTGAACATCAGCCTCGAAGCTGAAGAATAGGAAAGAGGGTGGGCAGGGCTGACTGAAGTTTTCATGCTAAACGGGTTCTCTATCCTCAAATGAACACTAGCTAATCCGTCATGTTCACCAAACTCTGGAGGGCCTGGCCTGGAAAAGCAGAGGATGCTTGCTTTGGCCTGAGCCTGAGGAAGTCTGGCTTTCCTTCGGGTGGAGGCCGCCGCAGAGGGGGCCCGCAGTTCCAGCAAGGTGGTCCGATGTCCCTGGCGCGTTGGGAATGGAAAATCTGAGCGTGCACATACACATGTAAACCCAGCCAGCTAAGAACTCAGGAAACTTTGGGAGGGGAAAATGACTCATTAATACTGTACAAAGTAATCTGGTCAGTTTCAACCGTCACTTCAGTCAAAAAGAACTGCTCAGACACATGTCAAACAATACACTGATGTTTGAAGGAAGCTATCCCTTCATTTAAAGGAATAAAACTACAAAAAGCAGTGGATTAAGTCATCAATGCCATACTTCTCCAGCAGCACTGTGTGTGATCCTCTCTGTCCAGCACACACACTAACACGAGACTACCATTCCAATTAACTACACAGGTCAACAATTTTTTTTGTAAGCATCAGAAACCACAACACACTTTCTAGCCAGTTTTCATGCTGATTTCAGATACGCTTTCAGTTTTTTTTAGTCACATTTGATTTATGAGTAATATTCGATTTGCAACAGATTTGCATGCTATTTTTATTAAACCGCAGACACCAATCAAGTAACTGTTTCAATATTTTCAGTGTGAAGTCAGACAGGCGCACACTGTGGCATAGATATAATGATCAGTGTCAGTCAGCTACCACTGTTTCTTCAAAAACTCTCAGCATATAATTATTATATGCTAATTATACCAACTATCATGCAATATAGAACTAGCATCAGCACAAAAACTCAGTACACTACTCTGAGGTGCCTGAAAATACAGATCAGCTCGCTCACTGTGCAAGTTGCGCAGAACTCCACCAATTACATAAAGTGCAGCTATCCTCTTGGTCAAGAAAAGAGACAAAAAACACCCGTCAATAAAACAATACCCTGTCAACAGAATGATAACTGTGGGTACAAAAGGAAACGCCTACCCTCTGTTAACAAAATGAATTCTCCCAAAATGAAACCCCAGCTTTCCTAACAAGCCAGTAACATGTCAGTGTCACTGCTGTGCTGAGAATGGTCCACCACCCAAGTAATATCTGGTCAGCAGTGGTCCTGTGGTGGTCCCTTTTCATTGGCAGACACTAGCTGATAAACTGTGCAGCAACAGATGGGCTACAGTCTGTAATTGTAAGCCAAAAAGTGCACCTATCTGACAGTCGTTTCTAATAAACTACTTCGTGCATATCTTTTCTTGGTTGTCTGGAATTCACTCTGACTCTCAGCGAGTGTGTGAGCAGCATGCGGCCGCTGCAGCAGCACAGTCAGCGCCGCATCACATGCGCCGGCGTGCAGTGAGAGGCAGTGGGCATACGGGACTGCACAGTGAGGAGCCCGCCAGAGCAGGAGACAGTAATAACCTTTCACTCTCACTGCCACACACACCTCACCTCTCCACCACACACACCACCCTGCAATTACTGCAGCACAGTGTGTCAGAAAGTAAAAAAGAAAAGAACCACAGCACCACAATTAGAGTCTCAGGGACACTTTGGAGAAGGAGGGAAATGGAAAGACAGAACGAAGGGGAAATAGAGAATGAGACAGAGGCGAAGAGGGAAGGAATGTTTGGACGAGTCCCATGTTACACAGATTATGTGTAAATCAGGTCAGTCCAGAGTAATTCAGAGTGAATTAGGGCAAATGGGGAAGGCTGCTTTCACATTACATGTTTGAAGTGGTAAGAACCCAGATTTTTAAATGTGATGGGCCAAACCTTTTCACTGGCCAGTACCCACAAAAAAGTAATAACTCAAAGGGGTGTCTTCACCAATATTCCAGACACGGATCATTTACAAACACGAAAGCAAGTCATCATGGCAGAAAGATCAACTGATCAATAGGGCTTGTAAAGTTAACAAAGCCTAATGCACACATAAAGACCACTAACAGATCGCAATGTCTCTCCTTATTATCTATTTTCTGGAGTGGCTGCATGTGTCATTGAGTACATTGTTCCTTTGTGTGAGTGCTATAGTGAGGGAATCTAGGTCCTGCTCTTTAGGGACAGTGCAGCTGAGGGTGTGGATTTGCTGGGAGGTTGGCACCAAATTACCTCTGAGAGCTTCTCATCAGCTCCACACACACCCACACTCTACACACTCATTAACTGTGTACTCACTATCATATTAGTCCTGGCCTTGCCTGAAATACACATACATGCACTCGTATGCATGCAACCAAAAAAGCACCACAACCAGCTACTGCAGCACATCCACACAACCAAACTGTCCAACAAACTATCCGCTCCACTAGTCTCTGTGCACAAGCACATGTTTATACTCAAATAAACTAACACATTCTTACACTTACACACACACACACACACACACACACACACACACACACACACACACACACACACACGGGGGCACTCTTGCAGGTCTCTAATGAAGCCCCAGTTGTGACGGCGTGGAGGCGTGTGTGGCTCCGGCGGGATAATTACGCCGCTCCCTCGCAGCTGAGTTTGGCAGATGTAGGGGAGGGGTGCGCGGCGCGCCGAGGCCGCCATAACGAGCGCCGGGGAGCGGAGGTGGGATTCGGCACGGACCCCGCCATCCGCCATTAGCAGCTTGGCACCGTCACAAATGAGTGTTTTTCACCAGAGCGCCGGGAAGGGCTGCGAAATTCCAACAAATTCAAGCGAGTGAGCGCTCCACCGCAGACGCCCAGAGAGAGAAAGAGAGACAGAGAGAAAAAGAGAGAGAGAAACAAAAACAAAAGCAGGGTGGAAACAGAGGAAGACAGACAAGGGAAGAAAATGAGAGCGAGAGAGAGAGAGAGAGAGAGAGAGAGAAAGAGAGAAAGAGAGAGAGAGAGA
>JBBPDC010000019.1:14006244-14017451 GCA_037974485.1 Hemigrammopetersius urotaenia
ACAGCACTGCTGAAAGACAGGAGTCGTGTATTGGCTCTGGCTGGTTTGGGGAAAAAATGTCAGAAGGTTTTGTTACTGGCTTTCTTTTCCTTTGCAAAGACAGAAAAAGGACTGAAAAACTGACATGGCTGAGAATTAAGGAGGAGATTGTATTAGACCTTTGTATTATAGAGAGCAGAGTGTTAGACATTTGTTTTTGTGAAAAGCTGGAATGAAAGGGTCTATTGTACACCTCTGGTATACAGGGAACAACACTGGGAAAGCAAACTATTAGCCCTCTATCTCTCTCATGCCCCCTCCCCGCTCCCATTTGTCTCTCTTTGTCCTCCTACAGTAGATTGTAATTACCCTAGTGTTGCCAAGACAAACCCATATGTTGCCCTGTGTGACAGCAACTTACAGTAAATGTATGATTCTGCAAGTGTGTGTGTTTTGAGCCTGCGATGATCTACTGGAGTTTCAGGCTCACACAAGTGTGCAAACATCTCAAGGCAGCACAAAAAAGATTTAGGTTGTATGTACTCTGCACTCTGTACACCTTCTTCGCCTTGTTCTTGATGCTTTCCGTCTTTAGACTTTGACCTTTAGATCATTTAAATACATTTCTATACATTCACATTTAAATGTGACCAGTTATTACTGGAATTTTATTTTGCAGTGCCGTAGTTAAGAAGGGACTCTGAAATGTGATGAGCTACTGATACGTTTATTAGCAAGGGCCAATCACTTAGGTCAGGCCTCCCACTGATCATTATGATCAGCCATTGTCTATTGCTACAGTGCAGAGCGTGCACATGAATTTTAAGTAAGTCTGTTTGAAATCTGCAAAGTGATAAACTACTTTACAAAGGCCAACATTAGTAAAGCAAACTTTATGATCCAGCCAACATGGACTAAGCGATTCATATAAAAACAGCAGAACCTTTTTTGTCTGCCTATGTTTCTCCTTTTCATCAATGGGCTCACCCTCTCCCTCTCTCTCTCTGATGGTAAATGATCGATTTCAAGGTGACCCTGGCTGAATTACGGCGAGTGTTCTGTGTGAGCAGGCAGGCGGCTGCAGGCCGGTCCCAGTAATTAACACCAGCGCCTAATGAAGTCCAGCTGCTCACCGCGCACACTGAGCTCCTGCCAAAAACCAGGAGAGCCCCTGTCAGCCCAAGCCTCATCCTCCTCTCTCCTCATCTCTCAGTCCATCCCTCCCTTCCGAAGGTCAACCTACCCCATCAGCACCCGCTTTCACTAGCCATCTACCCCCCCCCCCTCTCTCTTTTCTCTCTCGCTGATCCGGCATTCTTCCTTTGCTCCCTCTCTCATCTCCTCTTCCCTTGTTTCATCCCTCACTCCCTTCCAAATCTCCCCCCATTCCTCTCCGTCCTACTGATCCCTCTAAATCCAGTCCTCCCCCTGCTCTCTTTCTTTCACTCTCCACCATGCTCTCCCATCCCTCCATCTCTGCAAGGCCCAGTAATCTCCTTTCTCTCACCTTACTCTTCCATCCATCCATCTCCATGAGGCCTGGTTATCTCCTTTCTCTCCTTTCTGATTTGCTATCTCTGCACCTCACTGTCATTCCTCATTCTCCATAAGGTCCAGTCATCTCCCCTCTCTCTACACCTTACTCTCTCATCCCTCTATGTCCGCAAAAGCCCAGTGGTCTCATTTTGCTTCTCTCCTTCTAATTTTCTCTCCACCGTTCTTTCCTATCCTTCCATCTCCATGAATTCTAATGATCTCTCTTTTTCTCTTTCTCTCCCTACCATGCTCTTCCATCGCTCCATTCCATGAGGTCCAGTAATCTCTCGTCTCTCTCCTCTCTCTCTCTCTCCTTTTCTCCCCACCTTGATCTCCCATAACTCCATCTCCACAAGGCCCAGTAATATCCCTTCTCTTCTCTCTATCTCTCCCATCTCGCTATCAGTCCGAGGTCTAAAATTGCTCTACAAGTTCAAGGGGAAACCTCAGAGAAGATTTGAGCAATCAGACTACAGCAGGATAATGCTGGACCAATCACATAGCTTGAAAAAAAAAAGTTACAGAAACCAGGGGGCAATCATGGGTGCCACAAGGACATACAGCCAGAAAGCTATTAGAAAATATCATAATGCAAAATCAGGGCATAATTATTAGGCCTAGTTTGTGATAACTGGAGATTTTCCTAGCAATTACTTGCACGGAAACTTTGCTCCAGCATTCTCCGGTGGGGTGCTGCTTAGGCTGCGGTGAAATAAACACGATTCCAACGAATCAAGAGACGCTTCGCCTTTGTGTTGTAAGCTGGCTCTGAGCAATACACAAAAGACAGGCATGTCTTCGTACACATAACAAGTGCAAAGGCAGCCAAGACACGGGGCATAGCATAAAGGCAAAAGAGCTTTTAGATCAGCTCTAAATCAGATCTAATGGAGAGTAAACCTACCCCCTAAGGCCTTGTGTGCACTACTCTTGGTGTCTTTCTCTCTGTTTCTCTCTCTCTCTCTTTTGTTCTGTGTGTTTCTCTTTTGCACTCACACTCCTTTATCTTGCCTTTGCACTCATTCCTCCCTCCTTCCCTCTATCCTCTCTTCTCCTTTAACCCCTGAGCGCTCCTTCTCTCCAGGATCAAAGCTGGGAGGCTCCTGTCAGACAGGCACCTCTCTGCACTCCTCCGAGTGACGCCTTTGAAGACGCCATTCCCAGGTGGGCCTCTCCCTCCCCCACGCACACACACACACACACACAAACACATGCAAACACAAGGGGCCTCCGCCCCGCCGCTGTGGGACCCTTTCCTCTCTCGTCTGTGGGAGAGCACTGATGAGCTGTGACATCCGCACGTTTCTTCCCACTCACGCGCAGAGCTGATGTACAGAGGCAAGATCACACCAGACAGCAGATGTTAATTATCAGCCGCTGTTTAGAGGGCTTTATTTGTGGAGTTGGAGCTGGAAGAGCAGGGTGAAGGATGCTCACCTGCCGAGCTCTACAGACACACGCATACAGCCAACAGGCTAACAGGTATCAGCCCGCATTTACTACTGATAACCTATCCACTGTAGTGTATCCACTGCACCTCTCTCCGTCACACAGTAGATTAAAGCATTATATAATACTATATTTGTTAAATTTTATGTGGTTAAAAAATTGAATGGACAGTCATTTACTGACCGCCGTCTCAATTCACAACTATGTTTGATAAATGAGTGTCGGCAGGGATGTACTGAAATTAGAATTGTGGGTAAATGTCAAAATCAGATGCTGCTACTACATAAAGTAAAATTTAGCATTTAGAATGATGGATTATTATATTTATTTCTCCAGGTGTAAAATGTTTAAAAGCCCCAAAGCAGCAAAAACTTTCCATTTGTTTTCAGCTTGAAATATCGGTTAAATCAGTCTTAATTCTGTTATACTTAAATACCACAGAACATTACTCTTGTCACTTTTATATTTTTCTTTTGGTGATCTTAGTTTGAACCTATAATTTTTGACATAACTGAGCAATGGCCCATTTAAAGTCTTTTCAACAAGAATAGAACAAAGAAACCATATTCACATACAAAATCACTTTCAGATTTTCTAATATTTCTAAGAATTCTAATACTGTAATATCTTTATGCCAACATTATGTCTGACTGTTGTTTACTGTATAATTATTTAAAAAAATATTTAAAAACTGTTTACAACAGTTTTGGTTTATGTTCATAAATCAGTGCAAGCTTAACATAATCTGATTTATCATCTAAACGAAACCTCAGCACCCCATCAGGCATCTCTCTTCTTTTATCTTCCAATACCAGAGTTTGATGAGTGGAGTGTTGCCTCACACCCACCCTGCCAAATTCACACACACACACGCACGCGCGCACGCACGCACACACACACACACACACACACACACAAATAACAAACCTCACATGGGCGGAAGTTCTCTCTTCCAGCTGCAACAGATGCCGCTGTCACTCGAGAAAATAAATTCTGAATACTTAACGAATTAAGCGAGGAGCTAATTGCGGCTGGCCTGCGTTCATTATGCGCACAAAGGCAGGGAGGCTTGTTTGTCTTTTTAACAATTAGCTCATGGAGCTCGGCGGGGTGGGGAGAGGGTATGGGGGGCTCCTGTAATCGTCCCACCTTCCCCTGCACAGCAGCTGCCTCAGACACACCTGGAAGGGCCCGGGATAGGGGAAAGAGAGGGGCAGCTGCAACCCTTACAGAGGTAACTGAGTTTCACACACATAAACACACACACACACACACACTCACACACATACACCACACCCTGTTACCAGTAAATCAGCTCACTAAGGCCCCAACTACCCAGAAAAAATGACCCGTATCAAAACAAATGCTATGGATCGGGAATGACACACTAGTACAAAAATTAATGTGCACACTCAAGCAAATACAGTTTCATCTTGTAGGCCTTTATCTTTCACACACACACACACGCGCGCACACACGCGCACACACGCGCACACACACACACCCCTGCACACCCTCCCGCTCTGTCTCGGCGGTGCTGGCCGCTAGTGTGACTGATTTTCCATTCTGTTCCCACACCTTTTGGAGGAGGCTCCCCCTGAGCAGTTCTCTTATAGATCTCCAAACAGCTTGTAATTACCTTTAATAAACAGCATAAGAAGCAAATCAAGCGCAAACGTAGCAAAATGAGTTCTCGGGGGGATCAGACGCCACTCAGCCTTGCAAACAAACATTTCGACAAAAAACATAGCTGCCTCTGTCTCACACGCACTCCCATTCCCTCTCTCTCTCCCTTTTCAACATGACATTCTCTGCAGGGGCTTCTCAGAGTTGGGAGGGAGAAGACAGGAGAGAGAAGAAGGAGACAGAGAACAGAGAAAAGGACTGAAGGAAGGAGATGTTCAAGGCATTTGTACTAACTTAGTTGGTTCACAGTTCACTGTAAACACAACCGAAGGTGATGTTACAGAGTAGGGCCATGTGAACCAATACATTCATGATATAATTCCCAACACCGATTTGAAACATTTTTGAATTAACCAATTCATTAATAGTAAATGAAATCATTTAACAGACACACTTCAGCGGAAGTTTAGTCCCTTCTAGCAAACAGTTCACTATATGTATATAACGGACAGGCACAGTGATTCCATTCCTAATTATTTGATTTGAGGCGACAGTATGGGTCTTATGCATTTCCTACTGCGGCAGATTGCTAATGCTCTCTGTTGTATTTGGTTTCTAGAAAATGAGAGCATGCATGTTGTCTAGTTGTCCAGAGTAGCAGAAAAGATTCAGACTGTTCTTAAAGCCAGCAGTCCAAAAGAGGTCTCTTCATTTTCTTCTGCACACTGACACATTCGAGCAGCCCCAGATGTGGTATTCTCAAAATAATTTTAACATAAATTGAATACAAATGACTGCAATCATGTTGTTGCAGAACTTACTGATAGCACCAGAGTGTGTCAAATGACATGCTGGAGAAAGTAGCTGCTGTTGCTGGTCGTTTGCAGTTTTACATCTCTGTGTGCATACTGTTGATATTTCACATAGAAATATGTCACAACACAGTTACCATCAGTTGTTACAGATTATAATTGCAATACAAACACTGCATTATAATAAAAAATTAAACAATAAATATGACTGGTTAAAGGGATGTCCAGCTGATTTCCTCTAGACCCTAAACTCCTTTTTCCTCCTCATCCCTCTCTCTCCTTCCCTTTCTCCAGCCACTCTGGCAGCACGCCCCCTCCATGATAGCCCCCAATGCAACTGCGTCGGCCTCCTGGAGGTTCCGCCTGGCTAGTTCCAGGTGGTGTGGGATGTGCATGAGGGGCTTCTCATCTGTTCCCATGTTCACACACGC
Source organism: Hemigrammopetersius urotaenia (assembly GCA_037974485.1). Taxonomy (NCBI): domain Eukaryota; kingdom Metazoa; phylum Chordata; class Actinopteri; order Characiformes; family Alestidae; genus Hemigrammopetersius; species Hemigrammopetersius urotaenia. Next base: position 14,012,078 of record JBBPDC010000019.1, read on the forward strand.
TGTCTGCAGTGGAGACCACCACGCCACCAACAAGCCATTAAACCCCCCTGCCCAAAAGCTCAGGGACGCCATGTCGCTGAGGAACGGATCCTTTTCATATTAATAAACAAAGCACCTGTGTTCATCCAACCTCAACTCACTCCAACAAATAACACATTACTTAGTATTATCTGAGCTTAGAGCTTTACTACTGATTACACTATACATGTGGACCAGGTAAACTCTGGTGTGGAACGTTATATCTGGCACTAGCAGAAACAAACAAAACCTCCAGTTCAAAATTGATCTGAGACCTGTCACAATCATTCTACATGACTATTTAAACTGTAGACTTATTATTCAGTTATGCAGCAACTAGGGGGAGGGTGATGTGGGGGAAAAAATCATACTTAAAAAGAATATTGTGGGGAAATTATAGAATATTATATTTCACAATACTTACAATAACAAACAAAATGAACGGCTGTGCACATCCAAAAAAGATTAAGAAAACAACAAATGTCCATGTTTTTTAAATTAAAAATAGATTGGTGATTTCATTGTGATTTCAGATGTATAAAATGAATTCATTATTCTAGAGTAGCATATTTCACACCTTTCTAATAACTCAAAAAATGCATTTGGAATAATGGACTGTGAAATCGCAGGTCAACATATAAAGGAGTGTAAATCACAGTGGTTGCGGAGTTCAGATATTTTTGTACAGTTGAGGAATTAGGCATTTCTGCAAATAAGAACACTAACATTTGAATGTAATTAAAAGTGAATGCGAGCTAGAGGTGCCACACAGACTGAGAGCATTCACTGAGATCAATCCTTTAACTAGCTTTTACTGTTCACTTTCATTCACTATTAGCCATGTTGGTTTTCCTTGTCTTTTCCTTTAAGTGCAGCTTCATGGAGATTTGAATTTCAATAGATGCCAATTGGGCATGTGAAAAGAGTTCAAAGTCATTTAAACCTCTTCAGTTATCGTCACCTCACCCCACAAAACGGAGACATCAATGGCGTCAATAAATGACACTTGGATGAATGTTCAGTGCTCAATAAAGGCATGTGTGTGGAGTGGAGCGGGCTGGTGTTGTCTACAGCCACGCACACATGGCCCTAGGCAAGATGCACACACACACACACACACACACACACACACACACACACACACACACACACACACACACAGACACTCCGTGGAGTGAACCGTCATCCACATTATCCACATCCATTGACTTCTAAAGCTTCTTGTGTGCTGCCTCATTAAATCTTCACTGACACAGAGAGACCACACCAGGTCCCCTTCACCAGCCTCTGCGTGCATGTGCATGCATGTCTCTTTCTACATCTCCTTGAACTGCACAGATACAGACATATGTGTCAGACCTTACAAAGTAGAGACATTATCACTATGATATAAATTCTAGAATACTGCCACCTTGTCTTGGCTGGCAGAAATAACTTGAGGAATGTTATGTGTCTAGACACCATTTCTCATAAGTGATTTCAATAACTTTAAAGGAATATTTCAGAGAAATTAAAAATTCACACAATTTTCCCACTCACCTTAGGTGTAATCACCAAGGATATATCTGGTGTCCAAAAGTTGCTTCTTTAGTTTAGAACTGTGGTTGTGAGGCTTATTTGAGTAACAAATTAGAATAGTCACCATAATTGTTTCTGCAGAACACATCTCCAGAACTCTCAACACACTCATCTCAGATTTAGACCTTCGTTAAGGTGGTGAATGGTTTGTTGACTGGACTTTCTGTGAGCTATTAAAATGAAAAAACCTCCACCTCTACAGGCAGCCATTTCAGACATCAGGACTGGCATTCATGGAACCCTGAACCACACCATCAGCAAATCTGCACAACCTTAATGAAGATCTAGACGCAGTTTGAGTGGCATAAGAAAAGGTTTGGTGATGCATTTGAACAGAAATGTTACTTGGGTGACGACTGACTTCTAATGTTTGTTGGCAACATTAGCCTCTTAGCTTTGGCACTAAAGAAGCAAAATTGCATTGGCTTACCAACTAAATCTAGATCTAAATCAAGAGTAAATTCGTATAAATGTGATTTTTTTCACCAAGGTGTTCCTTTTAAAATTGCTGGCACACACTTTTAACCACATGGTGTATAAATACTGGAAATAAATACTAGATACAACAATGTACTGACTGGCACAAATCGCAGATGCACCCAACACTGGTTCAAGTGCTTTGTGACATCACTATGGGGTCAAATGACAATCTTCTGTGTGGTGTTACCATGGCGACATATACAGTTCATGCTTCAGGCATCAGGCTCATTGGGATGAATAAGTAAGAGTCAAGAGTGAGACGCGTCATTAGCTGCTCTCTCCAGAGGTTTCTGTTCAGGTGTGTGTGTGTGTGTCTGAGAGTGTCTGGTGTGTGTGTGCGTGTGTATACGCTCATGCCCCTAGTCCATGCAAAAACAACCACTTAGGGGGTGGATGAGTGTGTGTTTAATGTCTATTCCTTGGCAGTAGTGAATGGGGGTTGAAGTGAAATGAAATGCTAGTGAACGTTTCTGCCATTCTCTTAAACTGAGAACTATGTCCCAGCCTACAAGTGATCTAGCCATGCACTGCTCTACAACATTGCACCATATTTTTGTCTCCTTACACTGGACTCCACAAGCAGTGTGTGTGTGTGTGTGTGTGTGTGTGTGTGTGTGTTTGTGTATGTGTGTGTTCGAGGGGGGTTATGGAGAGAGATGGGGGACAAACCTGGCGGAAGCTGGGCAGGCTCTCTCTCTACGGGCCGTCCGACAGGCAGGGAGGGGTTGAAAGAGAAGGCAGGGTGACAGTTAGTCAGCAGCTCCATGTTCACATGGGGGGGTTAGAGGGAGGGAAATTGGGACAGACAAAAGGGATTATGGGTAATGGGTGGTGGGGAGCATTCACTGTGAAAGTGATGATGGATCGTGACGCATCTCATATTTACTCCTTAATTGACCTGTTCATGTTCTGCCCACGAAAGCGATTTTAGCCTGGGAAAATGATTTTTTCAGGAAAAAAAACTTCGGCAAAAATAGTGAACCTAATGAAAAATCATAGCGCTATGTCAAAATGCTTACAATAAGAGTGTGGTTCTAATTTTCAATTTATTCTGCAGGTGTGTGAAAAATTACACTCCTAGGATAGGTGGAAATTTGGGACAAAAATAGACCTGTGCGCTGCAATTTCTCTTTAGGTTGAATTGGAACATGCTTGTGAGTGCAGCGTGGATAGGTTAATTCCACTTTTTCCCTCAGCATGCATGCATATACTGTTGCATAAATGTGAACACCCTTGCTCATATTACATTTTCCAAGTAAAAATGCAGAAAACACACAAATATGTTTTTTTCCAGCAAAGTGTAGTTCACAATTATATTAAAATCATTAAATTTAAAGGGCATTACATTCTTAATGAATACATTTGGTAATTATGCATTATTGTAAATTTTTTCCCCAATATGCTAAAATCAGCAAATAAACAGTCACTGTGTATTAAAATGTGCAGAAGTGTGTTCTCTGTAGAGGATGTTATTATTTTTACAAAATCAAATCGACAAAACATTTGATCAGGTTTGGGTGCCCAAACGTTTCCATATGACTGTATATCCATCATAGGGACATAGTGATAGATAATACTAATCAAAACCAACAAACCTTATGTGAATTTACTGCTGAGGTCTGAATGATCAAACTACATGAAAGCCCATGTATAAAGCCCATGTATAAATGTATAAAGCCCATGTATAAATGTATAAAGCCCATGTATAAATGTGAATGTATAAAGCCCACTTTCTCACAATTCTTCCACTTGCTCATATGGTTGTTGATGCAAGTTTGTAGCATCCTCAGTCAATCAAAATCTTGTTTAATCAGTTAATTATCTATCAGTGCATTAATCCTTTATATGATAGTTACATTTCGTTTTAATTGGAGGTCTTTTATAAAATCGGTGTGTGCAGGGAGTACTTAAGATGGACCTGCTTGTGAAATTGGCTGTGTCTTCTCCTACACCCCAGGGATATGAGGAACCTTACATTCAGTAAGTGTAATATTAGCACACATGCTATTCATGGGATGGCCAGTTAATTTTGTTTCAGGTTATTTCTCCATCTCAGGTGCTCTGATACATAAATGTTTGAGACTAGATAGATCCGTCTGTTTCTAATCTCTCACTTATTACACAGCTACATAATAGGAAATATTGTCGTGCTGTGGATGTTGAGGTTAGCTTTGTAAGTGCCACATGAAAAAGGGTGAATGCATAGAAAAGCCCACACGCTTATTCGCATTTGGAGCTTGCAACAATCCTAACGACACACTTTCCAAGCCCTTTTTCTGATTATATCCTTAACAGCTTTTTCTAATACAGAAAGGGCCTAAAAAGCAGCAAAATAAGGGAGATTAAAACAGAGAGAGAGAAAGAGAGAGAGAGAGAGATGGACAGAGGGGGGTGAAGAGGCTGACTACAGCTCAATCCACTAATAAAGGCAGATGAAAGTGAGGTTAAACACAATATGCTAATTGAAATGTGTTGGCTGATTAAGGGCGATTGAGAGGAGAGTGGGCGTGCTGTGAGTTCTGGGCGCTGGTGATTAGTGCAGCATTAGTGTCTGCATGCTTTTCCTCATGATGTGCTGAACAGAGGCATGGAGGGAGGGCGAGAGAAAGACAGAGGGGGAGAGAATGAGAGAAAGAGAGAGAGACAGAGAGAGAGACAGAGAGAGAACGAGGGTGGGAAGTGAAATGAGTAAGCCCCCTTCCGCTCTTTTCCCTCTCCTCATGTCCGACCTCGCACACACACACACACACACACACACACACACACACAACCACGCACACACACAACCACGCACACACACAGACGCACTTCATGATTCTGCCCACACACTCAAAGAATGAGAAAACTAGAGAAAAACAGCAGAGCCCTGAGGAGCCACACTCAGACAAACATACCAAAGAGCAGAGCGAGCAAGCCTGTGCTGCCTAGCAAAACGGAAACGCTCCAGAACATCCCACCTTATCACAAGGAACGTCAAGAGCATGTCAAAATCAGCACAGGAAGCAACCTAGGTCTGGATCCTCAATGAATTGTTTTCAGTGTTACATGTTGGTTGTTGCTTTTGTTTGTTGCTTGAGTCAGAGTCTCTTTCTCTCTCTCTTTCTCTTACTCTCAGTCTCTCTCTGTCTTTGTGTGTGGGGGTCTCTCAGGAACGCACCGGCTCCTTTTTCTGCGGGCTTTATTGTTTTCCGCTGTGCAGCTGCAGACCCACGGGGTGCCCCCTGCAGGTGTGAGTGTGTGTGTGTGTGTGTGTGTGTGTGTGTGTGTGTGTGTGTGTGTGTGTGTGTGTGTGTGTGTG
>JBBPDC010000019.1:14058587-14072868 GCA_037974485.1 Hemigrammopetersius urotaenia
ACACACACACACACACACACACACACACACACACACACACACACACACACACACACACACACACACACACAAGAAATCAAAGAGATATGAGATATCAACAATACCTAGGCCTAAGTCTCTTTCATGTAGCTGTCTGAGAAACTCCGGTGGAGAAGCCACTGTGAACTCTACCCTGACATGTTGACACAAATGGTGAGGAGAGATAAGAGTCAGGCTGGAACAGCAGAGAGTCAGACTGAGACACAGGGTCGAGCACATGTACACTGTCTACGTTCACTGACTCTAATGGGCTAAGCGCAACATGGAAGTCCCAAATGAAAGATGTCAGAAAGCACGCTCTCCAATTGGTGTAGGAAACACACACTCAGAACGGACAATGTAAATGGTTCTTGTTCTTAAAAAGACTATTTTATTGATATTTACTAAATATAAATGCATGTACACAATACACAAAGGAGACTAGACATTTATATATCAGAATGGACCAAGAGAGATCCAAAAATGCACCTAAACACACACACACATACACACACACACACACACACAAGAAATCAAAGAGATATGAGATACCAACACTACTTAGGCCTAAGTCTCTTTCATGTAGCTGTCTGGGAAACATGTGAGAAATATCCATGGTAACTGATTAAACAGGGTTTTTCTAATTTCCACAAAACATTTACCTGGATCTTATGGTCATTTTATGACGGTCCCTTACCGTATGGGAACAAGGATGGCAAAAACATGTCCTAAAAAGAAAGGTCGGCCCAACGCTGTTTCACATACAACCTCCCACAAATCCCTGTGGCCCACATTATGGGATTTCAGGTTTAATCATATACTGTAATAGTGTAATATTGTTAAGGGAATAAAATTTTATTGCATTTTGTGACAAGGCTAAGTTTGCTTTGGACCATATTACCACACTGAGTGCCATGTGCTCACAGTAATAATGCTAAATTGATAGAGTGGAGTTTATAAGCCTTCTGTTGGTATAGTGTTATTGGCCAGGCCGTGCACAGAGTCAAGGGAGCCAACCACTCGCCACAACATGGCAGTACACACATGCATGCATGTGCGTGCGCAGACATACACACACACACACACACACACACACACACACACACACACACACACTCGCACACATACACACACACACACACACACACACACGCACGCACACACATACACAAAATGGCGTCTGTTCATTCCCTATCTGATGCAGTTTCAGTTCAGCGTGCAGCTCTTTTCCCCCATAAGAGCGTCTCCCAGTGGTACACAGAGAACTTAAAAGGATTCGCCAGTGAGTGTTTTTTAATTTACCGTTATTTTCAATAATAATAATAAAGCCTGAATCTTTTGTGTGTGTGTGTGTGTGTGTGTGTGTGTGTGTGTTGAGGAGGGAGGATGGTGCAGGCAGAGATGCGATCCCCCTGCTGCAGCCCTGGATTATTCCGCAATCTCCAGCACTCTGTCCCCTGGGATGCTGTGTTTTATCAATTCATTTCATTTCTCTCTTTCTTTTTTCCCCTCCGCTTAGCAACACGTAGCTGTCTGACGGCTGGGGAACAGTGAGCGCATCTCATATCCCGGGCCTTGATTTCATTACACTGCCGCCAGACAGCCAAACAGGGAGGGGAAGAGTAGAGGCTTGTGTGTCACGCCATATTGTGTCCCCCAAGAAACACGGCCCTGCTATTCACAGACTTCATGAGGACTCTGCCGCCAACAGTCCCCATGACCGCTTTCGCGTCAGGTCCATGGCTAAACACCTTTTCTATTAAAGTCCGATTTTCATTTTATGCTGCAAATATATGCTGCATTTTTCCTCCCTCACATGCCCTTACACATACAAATGGGCTACTGTAGGGCCATCAGACTGCATTCTCTCTCCCTCTCTCTCCCCCACCACGCGCCGTTTCTGCTCGTTAAGGAGAGGCCCTTGATTAATCTGCGAGGAAGCAGATGCCCCTGCAGGGCCGCTTTCAGCGTTTCATTAATTACAGCGATTGTAATAACGGGCATTGTGTGCGTGTACAGCGTGTTAGCTTTAAAACACCACTCTCCTGTGGGATACCACTGACTCCAGAGCAGCCCAGAGCAGGCCTTCCACACATACACACACACGGCACTCCGGTGGAGAAGCCACTGCGAACTCTACCCTGACATGTTGACACAAATGGTGAGGAGAGATAAGAGTCAGGCTGGAACAGCAGAGAGTCAGACTGAGACACAGGGTCGAGCACATGTACACTGTCTACGTTCACTGACTCTAATGGGCTAAGCGCAACATGGAAGTCCCAAATGAAAGATGTCAGAAAGCACGCTCTCCGATTGGTGTAAGAAACACACACTCAGAACGGACAATGTAAATGGTTCTTGTTCTTAAAAAGACTATTTTATTGATATTTACTTTTGCTTAACCCTCGGGAGTCTCTAGCTATGTTGCTCATTGTGTTTTTGCCATTTATTCACACTGAAACTAACACAAAGAAGTCAAATGTACAGACCCAAATGTATGGAACACGATATGCAATGCAGTTCAAATGAATGTAAAGCCTAACAAATTACATATGTAATTAAACAGTAACATTTATATACACGATATCTATATTCAGATACTGTATGTAATTTATATTTTTTGTATTAGTTGCAAGGTGCAATTTTTATTTTATCTTGTTGTGTTGTATAGTTTTTTATTTATTGTTCTGCTGCTCTTACCTTTGTACTGTCCACTTTATGCTATAGCAATGCATATTTCACACTTCTGGGACTAATGAACTTATCTTATTTAAATAGCAAAAATGTGTATAATGAACAATTCCTGCAGTTTGGAGGACATTCCATTTCACAACCGTAATATCTTATATAGAGGCAGCTCTGTAGTAATGCACTCAGACCCTGCTCTGTGAGGTTTTATGGCTGAGCTGTTGTTGCATCTAGGCACTTTGATTTCATAGCAACACCACTTACAGTTGACCAGGCAGATCAAGTAAGGCAGAAATTCAATTCAATTACTTTAAACAGGTGCTGTCCTGTCAATGTTTGTATATGGAGAAAACAGGACCACATAATTTGATGATATGCTTGAGTGTGACAGAACTTACTAATTAGAAGACTCCATCATCCACACACAGTGTGCCTTCCTTCTACTTCTGAACACATACGTGGTATCAAATAAAGATTTTGTTGTTTTAAACAGCTACTAGAATTACGTTCACATACATACACAAACTTTTATAATTTATATTTCTGTAATATTTGGATAGTACACTTTTGTATTTAGCTTTTATTCTATTGGACATGCTGCTCTTACTGCTGTTCACTTTGCAGTGGTAACAATGCAAATTTCCCACCTGAGGGACAGAGGAAGGGTTATTTTTTTTTACCTTATTTTATCTAATTCTATGAAGGTCAAAATAGGCCAAATTTTCATTTTAAGCTAAAAGGATTAGAGGAATGATCCACATGCAATTCAGAAAGGTTTGTTATCATAACTGAGAATGCCAAGGCCCAATGGACATGAAGGGCACACGCACCCAGACACATAAACACACACACATACACAGATGCAGCATACCTGCAGGGCAGTGGTTTGTGCGGTGTTCCGTCAGGTCAGCCAGGCATTCAAAGTCCTGTTGGCAGTTGTCGCAGGTGAAGATGGACTCATCGTCCAAATCCTCCTCACCCGCTCGCTCATCATGACTGGTCACACTGTGTTCGCCGTCTTCACCACCGGCCCTGTCCCTCCCTTCAGAGTCACGCTCCGGCACGGCATCTACACACACACACACACACACACACCCACACACACACACACACACACACACACACACACACACACACACACACACAGAGAGAGAGACAATTTTCAGAACTGGAACAGACAATTTTCTGGGTATGCATTTTCTGAGCATGCTTAAACAACACAAGGTCATCTTTTCACACCTTAGAAATAAATAATGGAAACTGTGCCATATTTGTATCTATTGGTATTGGTGTGAGGCTGACATCAGCAAACATGCTGGATCAGATAAAAAAAGAATAAAGACTAAATTTAATCTAGTTCTGGAAACAGACGAGCCTGGCTGTTTGATGTCCGGTTGTCAGCTGTGCATTTAGCCCACTTTTCAATGCTCATCTTAAGTGAAGTGCTTATTTGAAAGCTTTTTTTCTTAAACTTAGATCTTTCGAAAAGATTCTGGGTTTCTATTGGCGACACTCAAAGCCAGTATCAATATCGAGAATGAAAAGTTCTATTGTTCCATTTTGAGTATATAAAACATATATAGTATGTATAGAAAAAAATCATTATACAGTAACAGCATAATTGTAAATATACTGATCAAAGGCAGCAGCACTACTTAAAGCAAGCAGACAAACAGAGTAGGTGTACTACAATCTACACAGTACATGTGGAGCCCATGTGAGCTGTTTGTCCGGAGCATGGCAGACTCAAGAGTCTGCAGAGCTCTGAGGCTCTAGCCACTGTGTGCCACACACTTGCTTGTGGCGCTGAAATCCGCCAGCGCAATCCTCCTTCCGCCATTGTGGCTTCATTTTCACACCTTATTATCACATTAAACGCTGCGCTCTGAAAGGACTGCACAGGAGACTGCAAAGAGAGAGAGAGAGAGAGACAGAGAGAGAGAGGGAGAGAGAGACAGAGGGGGAAAGAGAGACAGGGGGAGAGAAGAGAAGAGAAGAGAAGAAAAGAGAAGAGAAGAGGAATGTCAAGAAGTGGGAGGGTGAAGGAAGAAAGGCCTAAAGTTCTTAGCAGCTATATAAAGGAGCCAGAAAGAGAAAGAGAGGAGAGAAGACAATAGAAAGGAGGAAGAAGAGAGACACCGAAAGAAGGGAAGGGGAAATGAAAAAGAGAAAGAGACTGAAATAAATGAGAGAAAGGATCACAGGTGATGAAGAGAAGAAGGAGAAGGAAAAGTCTAAAGATGCAAGGAGGTTGAAAAAAGGAGGCAGAGTGAAACAGAGTGAGGAAAGAAGGGAGTGTGAGGGAGTGTGAGGGCAGAAGAGAAAAGAGCAGAGGAAGGAGGGATGTGGGGGGGTGCAGCTCAGCAGCTCCCCCGGGCTCAACATCCTGTCTAATCATCCTGGACTTGTGCAATCAGAGGGAAGCAGGAGGTGGCCATTCCTTTGCTCGCCACACTCTGATCAGCAGCTCTAATTTGGCCCAGCCCGACTACGCTAGCCCCTCGACTGGCTAATGGGGCCTGGAGCTCAGGGCTGTAGGCCAGAGGACAGCCTGGGACTTGCTTTGGGCTCTAGCCCAGCTCGGGCAGCGGGTGGCTGGGTAAGGGGTGGGGGGTTGTTGAGGGTAGGGGGTCCAGAGAGGTGTTTCAGAGTGAGAGAGTGCTGAGGTGATCTAGTTTCTCTCCCCCGTCCCAGAGAACCAAGGGTGAAGGTGGGAGCATTTGGGAGGTTTTGGAGGGTGTGGGGAGTGTATGTGTGTGTGTGTATGTGTGTGCGGGATGGCCATCTGTCCAGTGGTGAGAGTGCCGTCTGGACAGGGAGGAGAAAGGCCCCTAACTGACACTACACTGATAGTAGTTTTGAGTTGTGAGCGGCTGTTATACACACACACACACACACACACACACACACACACACACAAAGGTGCTTTAACATATTTCATCCATGAGAGGTTCTAATCTCAGTGAAAATGGATAGTGGCAGTAACACAACCTCACTGCCTCCTTCGCCTCATTCGATAACATACACACACGCATGCACACACATACACCACCGTTCCCCCAGGTACCCTGATGCCAGAGGTATGGGCACTGCCAACCAAGGCACATGCCAGCACAACCTGCTACCATGGCAACAAGGGAGGAGCCAGACGGGACCTCGCTCCGGCCCTCTCTACCTCTCCTCCACTCCTCCCTCCATCTTTTTTTCGTTCTGAACAAGGCTGGCTCATGCTGCTGCGCACTGTAGGACAGCAGGCGGAATATAAAAGCTCCTGGCACATCGTTCCAAACCGCACATACACATTTAGTGAGTGTGACACTCACTCGCCCACTCTATCCTCTCTCCTTTTTTGTATCTCTCGATTTCACCTCCATTTTCCTGCCTGCCATCATCCTCCCATCCACTCCAAGAAGCATTCCTCCTCTCCGGAGGGAGAGGTGGTCTCCAGAGGGGGTCTCCACAACACACTCCATTTAGACTGCAGGGCCACTGCCATTACAGCACATTCTCCCTCTCTTTCTCTCTCTCTATGTGCTAGATTGATATACATGTGTCGTGCACCCCAGCTGCACTCTTGCGAGCTCCAGCAGAGGCCTTAATAAAAACACACACACACACACGTGCACGCCCATGGGTCACTGATGAAATTATATCTGTGCCTTCATCTGTGTGTTTTTTTTGTTGTGTGAAGTTCAATACTGTTTCAATACTATAACATAGTAAACAAATCTTTATTTAAAAGGCATGTCATGGAAAATATGATTGTGTTGGTCCAAACACAGTGTATCACAGTTTGCTGCGTATAAAAAAATAATTAATGCAGTTTCTGGGACAAAAACAGCAAACATCATAAATGGAGTTCCTTATTACAAATTAAATCAGGACATCGGCCCTTTAAATAAGTTAACACTACTTTGACTACCAAAGTATGCTTTGGTAGTGTAATTGTACATATGAAAACAATACCAGAATTTAAAAAGTACTACAACTATTTTTGTTTTTTTATTGTTTGGTAAAAACAAATTCTCAAGCACACGCATTCAAAATATACATATTTAAGAGCATATGTTTAGAGAAGTGGACTCTGAGATTACGGCTAACAAGGCTCGGCAGGGCCGTTCAGAAATTGAGCACTTTTTTTAAACACAGCAGCGCAGGGCTGTGCAAGGAGAGCGCAGTCCGAGGAGACTAATGATTCTAAAGAGCTATTCAGATGAACAAGGCCGCTTTATGTCCGCTGATATGTTCAGAGAGCCCACATTTCTCCCCTGAACACTTCGCTATTGGCTTACATACATACATGCATGCCTTACTTCTGACAAACTGATAGTACAGTTAGCTCCAATAGTCGGGCTAGGAGACTGCTGCAAAGGTCTGATGCTAATTCTAAACCCAGGCATTGTCACAGAGCAGCGAATTTGCATGCAATTTCCTCTCATAATAAAAGAGGAGAACACTGAAACTAAACAAATGTTTGTTCTGTGAGGGTTCAAATAAAATTACGGCTCACAGCTGGCATCTCAACAGGAGGATGGGAAGCAAGTCATGGATTCCATATCAGCGGATGAAACACGTCAAACAGTGTGAGCAGCACTGCATTAGAAATATTCAGGCTGAGCTAGTTTAAGTTTTACCTGCCGCTCAAAACTTTTACCTTTTAGCACTTTCTTGGCAATTATGATACTCAGATTACCTGCCATACAACCAGTGAACCCACATGTCTTCTAAGTGCTTATATGCAATGCTGCTGAAAATAAAATAGTTGTGAATCTGAAAAAAAATAAACATTTAGGTATTAGTTTTGCCTTAGAATGCCCTGTATGCATTTCTATGCCATGAATAGATTATAAAAAGACAGTTCAGGCCAATGTCTTATTCATCAGCCAACATATCTGTAACCACTTCATGTGAGGAAGGCTTGCAGAGGCACTGAAACACTTCGACCCTCTGGTCCCAATCACCACCACTGTGGATGATTGTGGCTTTATTAAAGTTCTTCTAGGATGGAACATTTCACATTCATTTCACAAATGATCCTATTAACATTTTAATTTAATTGAAATTTTGGGGAAAAACATGTGAAATTCCACTTTAAGGTACACTGTGAAAATCTGCTTTGAGCGTTAAGGGACTGTATTGCAATTTAAGGGGTAAAAAGGACTTTTTCAGTATGGTTCTCCTTGACTCTTTTTTTCCTGTCCTTGTGGGACAGTTGCGGTAAAGGACAGCCACTCCACACTCCACACATGAGGTTTGAGACTGACCACTGTGTGGGGGTGTAGGTGTGAACCGGGCCGGACACACACTCTCTTCAATGGTAGAGGTTTCAGTGTGTGCTGCTGTCATGCCCTTGATTGAGCCCATCATTTATCAGAACTGCTATATGGAAGTCACCTGCATCAGCATGTAAGCTAAATAACCTTCACATCAAAGCAGACATAAAGAGCCATCAAACACAGGATCACAGCGATGACACACATGCATGAGCGATCACACACTCTTCCATAGCTCCACTCTTTAATGTGTGTGTAGATGCGTGTGTTTAAATCTGTAATTTATGGTGGTGTATGTGTGTGTATGTGTGTGCGCATTCAGAGCAGGAGCAGTGTGTTAATGAGAGTTTGGGAGTCCCCTGGGTTCTCTCCCCCCACAGCCCACCTCACGCTTCCCTCAGCCAGATGGAGCCCCTGGCCCTCTCTCTTCAGTGGGCCATTATCTTTGAGTCACAGCCCGTCCCAGCGACAGGAACCCTCATATGCAGGCGCACGCACACTCGCGCACACATATTTACACACACGCACACCATACATTTACACTGCCTTATTATTCACAACACACACAAATCAACACACATACAAATGTGTGCCTTTACCTTTTATGGGGTACCGGAGTGTTTGAGTAGTTTGATCATCGCAGTGTACTTTAGGACTCTTTATCTTAAGTGAAGAGCCTCAACTAAGCCCAGCTCATTTAAAACATAGGACAATTATCAGTATTGGTATGTACACTTGTGGTTTTAATTAGGCATGGGTCATGATTTTTGAAAATTCTATTAGTCAAAATTCACTGGTCTTTCAAACATTTTTTAAAACATATTTTTACTGGCATTACAAGCTACAGAAATGCATTAATACTGCCAGAAGATGGTAATGAACCTAAAAGCTGTTCGCCAACTGCCAACAAAAGAAAACAAACGCCCTGGTAAAAGGTGAGATTGCATGCTCTTATACAAATAGAAGAAATACGCTATAAGACTACTTCACCCCTGACTTTTAAAAGAATAGTCAAATAGATCCCAGCAAATATCAAAGACTATTTTTGCTTTAAATGCCCATCCCTAATTTAAATATGTTACAAATACAACATGGTCTTTGCAAGAAATATTAACTGTAAAATATTTAATATCACAATGTAAGTCAACTTTACTGAAGACCAAAATTCGAAAGTCTTCTTAACACCTACGTAACTTGACAAATAAAAACGTGACAAATAAAAACGACATAAACATTTCTAAAGGGCTATTGCAACCAGTGCCGGTTTCACAAATGTTCATAAAGGTTTAAGTCAGTAGTTAAGAAATGCTTTGGTATGTGTCATGGATCCTTATGAATACTGGTTATATTTTACTCATTTAGTCAGGAAAAGATTAAAAATGAATCATTAAAAGTCTAAAACGATCTTCCATGACTGTGTAATTTGATATTATTTCTTTTTTTCTCATAGCTCACTGAAACAACTGAAAACTGTACCATTTTGATACCATGTGTTTGTACACAGAAAATGATATACTATGATTTGAATCTGAAAAATGAAAAGTTGTCATTGTTCTTATATTTTGCTATAGTTGTTTTACTGTTTGACATCATAAATAAACTAAAAGAATAAAAAAGTGCAAACTAAATGCAAATGTAATTCACTACAGGACTGTCAATCATTATGTAATTACATCTGAAGCAATTCATATCAATAACCCACCCATAATATGCCACCGAAAACAATGTTCACATACTGAGGAGTTATGTGTGTGTGTGTGTGTGTGTGTGTGTGTTTATTTAATTACCTTGCTATAAAAAGGAAGCACATCAAGTCTGCAGCTTTAGCTGCTGTTCATTACAAAACAGTCTGCACTCCAGCACTCCTGTTGGATGCCAGCGGATAAACTCCGAATCAGACTGTGGCAAGAGCACAGTCACACCGGCCAACTCTGGCAATGCATAAAATGATTACATTACCCTTGAATACAGCATATAATTCAAACACCTACAACTCTGCCACAGCCAACCCACCCCCAGGCCACTCACTGCTTTTAACAAACAGACCGACGAGCTCACAAACCAGATGAATACAGCTGAAGCCTTTCTGAACAGAGGACACATTCATTATGTGTAATACATCAGTAGAGCGTAACAGATATAGTGGATGACTCAGATCTAGTAGAAATGGTGAGACACGGGTTTAAAATGTTTAACACGAAACTATAATTTCATGGTTTTTTTTTTTTAAAGTTACAGATTCTGCTTCTCCTTAAATGCATCTACACATCTGATTCCATTCGTTATGGACATTGCTGTTATAGTTATGGCTTAATGATGGTATGTAGTGCTAATATAATATAAAGCACTAACAGCACTAGTAGTAATACTAACAATCCCTTTATCTTTCTGTATTACATAAAGTCATGTTAGTTTTACATTAAAATAAGCCTCAGGCCAGGCTTAGTATGTGCGTGTTGGGGGGGTGGGCAATCACTTAGATACCACTGCAGACCCCCCCACCCCACCTCTCTCACTCTCTCTCTCTCTCTCTCTGAGGGAAGACAAACAGCCATGTTTGTGTGGGGTAATTAGATGAGGAGAAGTGAATTAGTAGAATCCACAGAGCAGTCGTGTAGCTGAGCACAGCCCCGCCTTGCAGGGACCTGCTAATTACCCCTCGTTAGGTTGATATGTTTTTCCCCCCCTCTTCTCTTCTCTCTTTTTTTTTTTTAACAGTGCAGCACTGCCTCCATCGTGAGAGAGGGAAAATAATTAGCGACTGAGTGACGCTAGGCTTTATGGACACCGCGAGGCATCCACCACACCGAGGGGAGGGACGCCAAAGAAAACCCCCGAAAAAAAATGACAAACGACAGGAGAAACGTCATGACGAGTGCGGAAGCAGCTGGTAGCTGAGTGCCGGAGAAGCAATGCTATAATGGGCAAACACACAGCAAATTTGGAGCAGCAATAAACACACATTCCATCACACACCTGGGCAAAGGCTCAGGTACGTGAAACAGCAGATGTGTAACGATACACATTTTCAGATTCAGAGCATCTCTCAGTTCTGAGGTCAAGAATAGACCAAGTAAGTTTTAAGAATGTAATTTAAAAAATTACACAATTACACTTTTTAAAATTGTTTTCCAGTTGTTAAGCTTTCATAATACACCTCGTCAAACAACCTCATATACAAAGGACCAGGCTAAGGAGCTCTATTTACAACAAAAGCTCTATTTCCTATTCCAGTGTGTGAAGCAAAGTAGAATTATATTTGTTTGTTTTAAAAATGTTATTAATGGCTTGATTAGAAGAATACGGTTGAAAGAATTGATCTTTGATTCTTGACATCTTTGTGCTTTCCAGTCATTGAACGGATCTGTTAAATTCCATCAGGAGCTCCCGATTTAATTGAATGCATCTCTAATTAAATAACCTGGGTACTATATGGTATATGTGACATAAGAGGTTTGGTAATAGTTAGGCTGACACACACATAAAATCACAATTTATTGTTTATTCATTCATATTAATTCTAACATAACTCTTTACACTAACTTTACACTTAATGCTAGTCTTTTTGGAGCTGATTAGGTAAACAAACTTTTGCACAGTGTATGTATATACAAACATAAGCATGCACGCATGCACCCTGCCTGAACAGAAGGGCCAACTACACTGCTGTTTTACACTGTGAAAAAATAGCAGCTCCAACTTCAACAAGACTTCTGCTCTTTTTTCCCCCAATAAAAACATCTTCAGTACAAGGCAACCTTTCATGTCACAGACACACACACACACACAGACACACACACACACAGACACACACGGGCAACGGGCAAGTGTAGAATGGATCAGCTGGGCTGAGCATGTGTTAGCGCACCGCAGAACCGAAGAGTTTCTCTCTTCCTTGAGGACATGAGTCAGATGGCACTGCCGCCCTGTGCTCGATTAGGGATGTCTGATCTCATCACTTAAACACAGCCTACCTGTCTGAATCCATTACACATCCTGTCCCTGAAAACTAGTAAAGGCTCCCTCTTGCCTGCTAATAGAGTAGGACAAAAGTGGGGAGTATCTACCTCTCTCTTTTTCTTACATTTTAGGGATGCTGCTCTTTGGGGCTACATTCAGTCTTGTATGTCGTTTTGTAACTGACTCTGACATAAGGCTCGTTTATTTACTTAGAGAATTAATATTCGTTAGTATTGGTTGTAGGGCTCGACTGATATGAACATTGTGTAATGGATATTGATGTTGATTTTAAAGGGTTACAAATGTAAATAACTGGTGATATGGACTAACATATCTGTACATTTAGATTTAAGGTTTACATTTTAGGCTCTAATAGTTTTAGGTCTTTGCTGACAGATGTGACTTCATAAAAAGTTTTTGTTTGCATTATAACCTTAATCTGGTGCTAAAAGTTAGATATGAATGGCTTGTTCTACGTTTTGTGTGGTAAATGACTAAATCACACTAAGCTGGCATGGCTCGCTAAACTGGCATGGTACTAGGCTGGAATGGCTCTACTTCTCACAGACAGAAATGCTGCATCCCTAAGGCACCCTACCACAGTTTATAGTTGCAACAAATGGGAAAAAAAACATTCCTTAAAGATGTATGTGTATACAAGTATACAAAATATGGGACACAGCTAATGGGAAAAACTCCTATACATACAACACACACACACCGAAACACACACTTCCTCGTCCCTCCAGATCACTGTCCTGGGTGAGTCTGCGGTTCAGCGGTGTAGGTTTGGTAGATGATGTCAACCCTGCTTGCTAAGACAGTTAAAGTTCAGCATTCCAGCCCTCACGGACAGAAGAATGCAGGTTTGTTTTTCAGAAGGACCGAGCTATGTGCACTTTACGTTTTGAACATGTTATTTGCTGAGTGTTAAGTGCTATTTTGAGACAGAGCATGAGGAAACTTTCAAAGATCAGGCTGAATCCATCAGATGTGCCATGTTCACTTCGCCAGTACTAATGCAAGCTATCTCAGAAGTCCAATTACTGACAGTGAATATACGAAGGGGGCTTCTGTGTAGCTCAGAGATTCAATTAGAAGGTTTACGAAACAAAGAGACAGTCAAATCAAGAAAAAAGGATATTACCATGTAAGTTAGAGGTACTGAGATCAAAAAAGACCATTACAATGTCCTGATGAGGGAAAACAATACTTTTGTAAACATTGTTACAATTAATATAGAGAAAAGGGGTATGATAAAATTCAATTTTTCCAATGTTTTTTTTTGTCATGCCAATATTATATATTAAAAGCACAAAATACAGTACAAAAACATTTCAAACTCACAATATTATTAACAGGCTTTATCGGCCAACCTTACACACTAATTAGAAAATCACAAATCAACCAAGAAAATCCATTATGAACCCATTATTGTTTACTGTATATAGTTGGGATACATTTACAACATATAATAGAAAGCATTTAAACAGCAGCCTAAGAAGAAATTAGATAATTTACATGATATACTGGCTTTGAGACAGGTCATCTATAGTTATATGTTATTGTCTACATTTTCTGGTAACTGTCTCTTCAGAGTAAGCCACACTGCCAAATTAAGTAGGGCAATATTCTTGTGTTTTTTCTGTAATTTCCCTCGAAAGAGAAAAGTCCTGATTATCACTTTAAGCTCGGAGTGGGACAGGGCCCTGTGCAGATATATATGCATCGGGTACGTGCCAGGGAGAGATGGGACATGGGCCCCTGATGGCCCAGTGCTTGAGCAGGTGCAGGCAGAGTGTGTGAGCGTGTGTGTATGCGCTCTCTCTGGGGAGAGCAGGCCCTAACACAGTAAACACAGGGACCTATTTAAAGCAGGCCTCACTCTGGCTTCACTGGCCTTCGCTTGCTATGTTTCCACAATACAACACGGCCCTCCAGGGACCCCTTTCCCAACCCCCAGTCCGCCAGCCGCACTGTACCAGCCCAACACTCTACCAACACCCCCTAGAGAGAGACACAGCACCCAATGCCTACATACCCAGAGAGCCGGAGCGAGGGAGAGAGGGGGATGATGAAAGAGAGCGTCATGGAAGGAAGGGAATTAGAAATCACACACACACACACACACACACACACAAACACACATGCATCCACAACAAGCGCACAACCCTGACAGCTGCTCACCAATGCCATCACCTGTTTCAGGCCAGGCCTTTGTGCGATACACAAGTAGAGCTGTCACATCTACCAAGTATTTTACAATTCATCATGAGGCGTAGCCTAAACAAAACTTTATAAACACACACACACACATATATACACATACATATATACATATA
>JBBPDC010000019.1:14073060-14088208 GCA_037974485.1 Hemigrammopetersius urotaenia
TATATATATAGACATGCACACACACACCTGGAAATCATCATAATTAGTGATGTGTTTCAATCGAAGTTTAATGACTTAATCATGTCAGCCCTTTACAGAAGACACACACCCGGCGCTGGAACGAACATACAGATACACACCTCCCCTTCACACATTAGAACTGTTTTCCTGTCGCTGCCTTGGGGAAATTAAAAATATATTATGGACCTCCAGAGGTTCATACAAGGAGATGTAGAAAAAAAGGTAGATAAATGAGAGGGAGAGGGAGAGAGGGAGGGATGGAGCTCTTGCTTGTGTCCTCTTTTCTAAACTGTCCACTGCATCACTGGGAGCAGGCCCTAGTGTAGCAAAGCAGAGGGTCATAATTTCTCCTCCTCTCCCTCTTTTTCCTTTTCTGTTTTTTCACTCTCTCCTCCCTTCAAGATAGAGGAGTGAAAACAATGGTGTTTTCCTGGATGCATGGCTGGCTTAGATTCATATCATACTCCAGAGAACAGCAGTGTATGCATGGCCATAAGATCGACCTTCATTTCACTCTAAGGCCTTGAACACCGCCTGTTTTTCTGCTCATTGAAGAAAACACGGGCGTTCAGCACCGGCGTTCGGCCGGCTGCGCGTTCGGGTGGCGTCAAATAAACGCTGCATGCAACGTTTTCTTGGCGTCAAAATCTTGACAAACGCGAGGAAAGCGTCGCTATGGCGTTTACATAGCGCTCGGTTGACGTTCTGGAGGACTGAATATGTCCCATGATTCTGTACGGCAACTGCAAAAAAACACGTTTTACGAAAAATGTCGGACACTGATCCAGCCCAACTCGTGAAAGAAGCAGAACAGAGACCAGTGCTGTGGGACATCTCCTTAGCAGAATATAGTGACTGCTCCGAGAAGAACGAGGTTTGGTAGTCTGTTGCTGAGCGGCTGAGAGTAATTACTGCCCCCGCAGGTAAATACACGAAACTACAGATTGGGCGTCAGGCTGGCATTAAACGGCGTCAGCCTAACGCCAGTCAAACGCCTTGCTGATGTCGACCAAGCGTCGCTACCAAACGCCACAAATACGCCTATAGCGTTCAGAGCGCGTTCATTTCGAACATCCTTGTGGACGAGACCTAACAAACACACACACACTCACAGAGAAACATTTTCTGACTGATACTGAGCTAAAACTTCAGACTGACTGATCTTGTTGGTCAACATTTAAATGGGTTTTAAAAGATTACATATAGTGTGTGTGTATGCATCGGAATAGTTAGTTTAGCACATGCTCAGATTGAGATCTTTGTCATGTTTCTGTCTGGGTCTGGATGTGTTTGGGTGGATATAATGGACATCCCAACATTACTTAAAAGTTAGCTAGCTTTCTTCTCCAAGCATGATAGTTTATCCAGCGACACTGCATTAGCAGTTCAGGTTTCATCACAGAATATAAAGATATATAAGCTAAGAGCTAATATTCAATGCTATATCAATATATTGAGAAACACAAGTCATAACACTTTTATATTTCCCGGATGCCCAGATATTTTCAGCTAACCAGTATATAAGTCACAAACACACACACTCCCACATCCTTGTACTGGAACAGCAACAGTGTAATATGCGCTTGGCTTGAGTCATTAAGGAGGTCATAAATATGGCCGGCTCAGCGCGCCTGCTGCCAAATAAAACTCCAGCGCCATAGCTTCCATTCTATATGTGCAATACACAGGTGATCCAAAAGCCACAATGAGGGTGAAGTCACCCTGACTCGCCCAGTGAGGCAGAGGCAGGCAAAGCCCAAGGCTCTGATTGGTGCGTCAGACGTCCTGCCGAGCCAGCCAATCACAGAGGAAGGAAGTGAATAAAATAATTCAATTCGGATCCATTACAGCCCCTACTGGCCTCCACATGGGGATATGAGCTGCCTTTTTCCACCATGAATCATAGTCAGGGACTCACACGGACAGGGTGCGCGCGTGTGTGTGTGTATGGTTGTGTGTAAGGGTCTTCTACTGTACTGGATGTCAAAAAAGATTTGTGCATCATTTGTTCTATGGTTTGTTTGTTGACAGAGCAAAGTAGTCTCTCAAGCTATTGTTTCCAGGATGCACGGCTGCATGTGTGTGTGTGTGCGTGCGTATGTGTAAAAAATAAAGCTTTGTCAGGGTGCAGGAAAAACAACATTCAACATCACAGCTTTGATGGCACTATTAACCCTTGCTTTTATAGAAACATGACAAATGTCAAGCCACAGCTCTCTCTCTTTCTCTCTCTCACACACACACACAGTCACTCACTCAGAGTCTCTAGTGTCAGACCTGGCTCACTTTCTGCTTTTTCTCCTTCCCTTCTCTTCCCCTCTGGGCCTGGGAGGGATGGTTGTTTTTCTGTCTCAGGGAGCAGGAGAGAGAGAAAGAGTAAGAGAGAAAGAGAGAAAGACAGAGAGAAAGAGAGAGATAGGTTATAGTGTGTGTGGCGGTGCACCTCCAGTCCTACAAGCAGGATGGGCCGAAGGGGCCTCACTCAAATCTTCATGCAGGCAGGGGGCGATGTGTGTATGTGTTGGGTGGCCGTTGGGGCAGGAGAAATAACTGGACCCCCCCGACCCCCCCAAACCACCCCCTTACGCTAGTCACCCCTATACTCTTCCTTCCAAACTCAACACAATATTTTCCAGAGAATGGGGTGGGGGGATTGGGGACTGGAGTTAGAGAGAAGTGAATTTAATACCAGGAAAAGCCTGCCAGTGTCCTTGTCGACATCATCTCCCAGGGAATAAAGGGAAGGAAGGTTTTTTTTATCTTTTTAAATAAGAAATGGCGAGCGGCCCCCCTGAGCCCCGGCACAGCAGCACAAACAAACACAGGAGAGCGGGATCACGAGCGGGGGAAGGGAAGTAGAAATAGAGAGAAAAAGAAAAAGAAAGAAAGAAAGAGAGAGAGAAACAGAGAGAAGTAGGAGAAAGAAAGAAGCAGAAGGACAGGAGAGCATGGAAGGAGGTGACATGGGACTCAAGGAGAGGGTTTTTGAACGCATGTGGGGGTGCTATGGTATACAGGAGATAGAAAAGAGAATTGGAATCACAGCCAGAATAATGTTTATTCTTCATATACATTAACATGCAACAGTAAGTGACCTATCCATGCTCCACAAAAATGGTTTCCTTTATTGGAACTGTTGCACAACCTAAAGAAAACCTATAGAACACAGTTTCCACACTATCGAGTCGGATTGTACTGCTGTGACAAACTGAGACTGGGCAGATTTCAGTTGGTAACAGCCACAATACCAACACCAGCAACAATAACATTTGCTCTATATTAGCTGCACCTTGAATAAACATACAATTGCAATGTACATAGTTCATGTATGAGGGAAGAGTTCCTAAAAACAAGAATGTATATAAAAAAACCTCACAGCACACAGAACATGGTGAGATTAAAATCAAAGGGGACAAAAACAAGACGGAGAGAACAAGGAAAGAGGAGTAAGAGGAGGCAGAGAGGAAGAGTAGAATGGAAGGGAGGGGGTGTTAGCGGGAGCCTAGGGACTCCCCTTCCTGCTGGATCTCACACGCGCAGCACTTTGCAGCCACACAGGACCACAGTCAGCACCCCCCCAGCACTCCCTCAGGGCCGCTTAGGAGAGGCCCCACGTCATCCTCCCTCCCCCAGGGGCCTTTCTTTCCTACTCCCCTCTCCCTGCTGAGCTCACCAACTCATACACACATACAGTATTACTCCATCTCAGAAACATGCACAGTCTTTCACTTCAAAAAGACCCGATTTGACTTTGGCCTTGGTTGGTTTTTCGAATCCAGTCTGCCAACACAAAGAGTTTAACTTTAAAGAGATTGGCTGCATGTGAATCAGTTGGATATGGCATAAAAGCATCAATGCTGCATGAAGCTAACTTTGTAATCATGATGCAACAGCAGACTCTTTCACTACTGAAGTTCGGTACTTAGAAAGTGACTGGAGGTCAAGGCTACTAGCTGTATGAGGATCCAGTCTAGTCCTGTGGTTTTCAGTCCTGGAGTATGCAGGGCTTTGAATTTTAGCACTTTCTGTGCACTAATAAAGTAAAATAGCCCCTTATTGTCATGTGTGAACACACCACACAGTGTGAGCAATGTGAAATTCTTCCTCTGCATTTAACCCATTCACCTCACCAAGTGAAGCAGAGGGCTGCCACCAACAAGGGGTGCCTGGGGAGCAGTGTGTGGGGACAGTACCTTGCTCAAGGGTACCTCAGTGATGACACTAGCAGTTCTGGGATTCAAACCAACAATCTTCTAAGTCTAAACAACTAGGCCACCAGCCTAGTGAGCTAACCGGACTCGGTAATGAACTAAATTGGTTGAATCAGGTGTGTTAGAACCAGTTCTTCAGTATTCAAGTCTGGGCTTTCTGACTTGTCTTGAACTCGCTAGTATCTGGATTCATTGGGCTGTTCTAGTGTTTGAGTTGGACTTGACTAAGTCCAGATGCCTTTGACTATCTGGACATTGAAAGTCGGGTAACAAAACGTTTCTTTTTCTTTTCACAGACACAACGTCGGCATGTCAAGTGAATCAAGTAATATTTAATTTAATTTAATTTAATTTAATAATTCAAAACCTACCACATACAGCTACATACTACATACTGACCATGCCCAAAAACAGTAAGCAGTATGCAACAAAATAGACTTCTCCAATACACCAAAGGTTCCTGGATGATTCCATTCCTACTATGGCCAAATGACGCGGTGTGCAGGCAGAGCTATGTTTGGGATTTCTCAAAATGCAATGTGGTCAGTTTAGAAGGATGTAAACACTAAAACACTGACTAACAGCCTGGTTAAGCTAAACATTTGATATACCCCTGGATTCACCCTTACGTGGATACGTAAAAATGTCTCAGTTTTGGAATACAATCACACTGTGTTTTTAGGTATTCAGTGTGTGACTGTGGGTGTGATGGTTATTGCATCTGATTGGTGGCTGCTCAGCTCGTATGCATAATGTTTGTCCAGATTTGATGGATTGGTTATATTTGCACATCATGCTATATTGTAGAACATTACAACACAAAATGAAATCAAATAAAAATGTGAATAATTGTGCATTCCAGTACATGTGGCTTAAAACCTCAGCACCCATCTTTCTCAGATCCCTGGTGATATATTACACATATTCACTTTTAATAGATTTGGATCCACACTATACATTGTCCATTGTCAGCGCTCATGGGACTCATAACAGCAACATGCTGCAACACGCTAGAGATATATTCCAAACTGCAGCAGAATATGTTGCAACGCATTTTGAACGTATTACATTTTCGGGTGAGGATGAAGACAGAAAAGTAAAATGTGAGCTTCAGACAGAGGCACAATTCAATTCAGGCTGCTTGAGACTTTGCCAAACAGATTGCTTATTGCTCAATGCTTGCAAGTCACGCCAAGTGCAGAGGAACCCATAAGTCATGAATGTATACGTTCCTACTCAAACTCCCCGCAAAAATCCGTCAAACAGGAAGCCTTCGCTCCATCGTGCACCTGGCCACTGTCCTCCTGTGCCTTATGAAAATCTCTCCTTCTCCCCAGCTTTCTATCTTGTGCCCCTCCCTCCGAGTGCTACAGGCCATGTGGAATTGATATTAGAGATTGGGCTGCAGAAGGGCGCCCGATGGAGGAGCAGTGGAGTCACGAAGTAGACATACTGAAGGTGTTGTGTGAGCGCGGGTTGGAAGATGCCATGTGGTGTGAATGTGTGTGTGTGTGTGTGTGTGTGTGTGTGTGTGTGTGTGTGTGTGTGTGTGTGTGTGTGTGTGGGTGTAGGTGTGTGGGTGTATGTCTGTGTTTGTGTGTATGTGTAGAGGGGCTGGACATACCTGCTGCGGAGGAGTCCCAACTGCCTGTAAATTCAGCTGAGTCTGCCTCTTCCACTGCTAGAAAGAGAGAGACAGAGAGAGAAATGAGATATTACAATGCATCAATATGTACCGTCAGATGTCGTCCATTGATTCTTTTATGGAACTGAAGAAAAACACTCAGACCTACTAGAAGTGCATTATTTTGCATATTCTGGCTTGTCTGACCTATGCATGTAAAGGTATTTTTGTCATTCTTAAAGAGCACAGAAGATCTCCCTTTCTTTTTTGCCTTTTGAATTGTTTCAAGGAGTCACCGGCAGATTTCAAACAATACGCAGCTCTATTTGGCGCTGAACCACATCTGTCATTAGACTGAGGTTGTAACTGAAGCACACATTTCCATACACACAGCATTGTTTTTCAGGAGAGAAGCATGTTAATGACGCTGAATAACACATCTATCATGTGTTGTATCTGATTGCTGGATGTACATCAAAGGCTTCATTGAGTGCCTGTGTGTGTGCATGTGTGTTTGTGTGTGTGTTTGGCTGCACATGGGTGCGTGTTTTCTTTGTTTCCTCTTTGTACTAATTTTGGAGGTGCAAAAAACAGGTAAGAGATGAGAGGAGAGGAGGAATGTGATGATGAAGACTTTCCTGGGCATAGCGGGGGGAAGGAAGCCCCACTGGCACACAAACAGGATACGGCAGCGCTTAGGACACAATGAACACTACAGCTCACATCCCTCCCCTCCTGAAAACCCCCTACAGTTCTCGAACACTGTAAACTAATAAACACACACGCACACACACACACACACACACACACATACACGAAGACATATACACAGCTTAAAACAAAAAATAAAGAGTAATTCATTTCGATTATTTGCATCAACTCAGTCAGAAAATAAAGAACTGAACAATAAACCTCCTGTTTACAGGGTTAAATAAAGAGCAGTGCATTTTTTACTGATCCATTTGCTGCTCCATAACCAGCAGAAGGAAAAATCACTTCGGCACACAACTCGAAGGACAACGTCCACTTTGAGGATTACGGGCGAGAGCAATAGAGATGACTATCACTAATGAGCTTCACAGGGGGTGAAGACACTCATTAAGAGATCAAACTCGCTACTAGAAGGGAAGATTAGAGTTAAAGAGGGGTTTGTGTGTGAGAGAGTTGGGGGGAGAGAGATATTGACTTTTGACACCCCTTTATTAAACCCCAAAATAAGGTTGTCCTACATTAAAATGTTTGAGGGAGGACAAAGAGAATGAGTAAGAGGATAAAGAGAAAAAGAAGGGAGGCAAGGAAGAAACAGAATAAGAGAGGAAAAGAAAGCCAGATAAAATAAGAGCAAGTAGAAAAAAGTAGAAAGTGCATGTGTGTGAGAGAGGAAAGAAAAAGCAGAGAAAAGGAGAGAGTTAGATTTTCAACTAGCTGAGGTTTACCTTTGAATAAGAGGACAGAGGAGTTAAAGGAAAGGACTCTGCTACTCCACTTTGGGTAACGTATAAAGGAAGTTGTGGTCAGATAGGCTTCTCCTGGCACTGGACAACACCACAGACACTGAAACCACTTCCTGCTCTGATTTTTCATTTCATTTTCTTTTCTATTTTTTTTTTTTTTGTTGGGGGTCTGGGGTGACCTATACTGTCTTTCTGCCAGCCATATTACATTCCTTCCACATTATCAATGCTTTAATTGCACACAGACACCAGCCTCTCTTACACACACACACACACACACACACACACGGTGGAGGACAGTGTGTTCTGGGCTCCTTAATGCAGTGCTGTCTCCTAGTCGGCGCTCAGCGGGGAGGTCAGTGTGAACTTAGCCCCAGCACCTCCTCCAGCTTCATATTCCACAGCAGAGCCAATGCTAACAGGTTTCCGTGTGTTTGCTCTAGAAGGGCTGTGGGCCATCGCAAGCACCGGACACTGGCCTGGTTCAGCTCTGAAATAATAGAAGGTTTCTTCTTAGTAGGGCACTTACACCCCAGACTCCTGCTACCCTCATTTAAATGTATACACATCAAACCTCTCTATGTCTCTACCTAGCCCTTTATTTATTAATTAGCATTTTTTTATATTGCAAATGTGCAAAATATGCAACAAAACTACACTGCTGTTACCATTACATCATCATAGTGGTGTGCTGAAAACAGTCCAGCATTCTCTGTTGTTGCATCCTGGTGTGGTGTGGAAATTGTGCCACATCAGAACACAGAAGCCTACAGAAGATTGTAAAAGAACTGTTGAAAAGATTATTGGGGTCTCTCTCCCCTCTGTTGCAGACATATTGCACAGCACGCGGCACCAGCACTGTGGATGAACCCAAACACCCCTCCCACACCTTCTTTTTCCTCCTTCCGTCTTGGCAGAAGGTTTCAGAGAGGCCTCCACTACCAGGATGAGAAACAGTTCCATTCCGCAGGCTGTTAGACTCCTTAATCAAACCTGTATAGACATACTACTATATACTATATTATATACTACACTCACATTCAGAACTGAACTGCTCATTTAAATGTATTATTTATTAAAATGAATTAATAACCCATTCTATCTTGTTTAACCATTCTATGCTGTCTTGTCTTGGTTCCACCCGAGGTTTCTTCCTCCAGCTGAGGGAGTTTTTCCTCGCCTCTGTCGCCTTTGGCTTACTCACTAGGGGCTCGGACCTGGACTCTGTAAAGCTGCTTTATGACAACTTGGTTGTAAAAAGCGCTATATGGATAAAATTGAATTGAACTGAATTGTAATTTAAGGAGGTGAATAATGAGGGGGAGCAATGTTGTTGCTCTAGCTGTACCAAAATGCACCATAATTATTCATCGCTCCTGTGCTGAAGAGCCAGTCGACTCTTACTTCTTACCTAGCACTTTACGTTACATGAATTGGAAATTTATGGATTTAAAATGTTTGGCTTATCAAAAAACAGAAACTACTGGAAGTGTGATAGTATATTTTATGTGTTCTTTTAGACCACAAATTGTGAGTTTTAGGACAATTGGCCTGTTTGGCTATAAAGAAACTGAGGATGGGGGTTGGTAATATAAATTCACTGGTTGTATCCCTAATATTTATTTATTTATATATATGATTTTTATTGGAATTTATGTTGACACATGCAACAAGTACATCCTGTCCTTGGCAAACTTGGTATTATTACTAGATTCCCAAGTAATTTGGTTTTCATGGCTGCAAGCTGCTGTAAATGTAATGTGTGTGCATGTGTGAGTGAGTGAGTGAGTGAGTGAGTGATGTTCACACAATACTCCCAGAAAGCATCACAGTCCATATTTCTCTAACTCCTTTGCTGGCCTGGCTTGGCTGCTCAGACGCCGAGCTGTACTATTTTTTGGGAAAGGCACCATGCTGGCTTTTCTGGTTAGATCTCACTCTCTTGTTCTCTGCTGTGCTGGGTTGGGCCTACCTCCCCCTGGCTTTGTGGTATGCTCCCTTTAGTCTGTAAAGTCTTGGACTGTGGGTTACACACAGACACACGCAGATACACACGCACGCGGTGTAAGGCCTAATTCGAGTCAGGAGCCTCAAGCTATTGAATGACAATAAAGTGTGAGTGTGGGTGAACTGCCTTATTTATAAAACATCAGTCTTCCCTACCAGTGTGTTCTTCATCACACACAGGTTGTTGAGTACATGCCATGCTTCAGTAAAGAAGAAGACCTGAGATAAACAACTGTCAATGCTCATCAGGGCTGTAAGAGGTTACAAAATAATTTCTGAAGGGTTTGAATGCCAATCCTGTCAGGCAGCTATACAAATGTCAAAAATTCAACACCACAGTCCTTCAAAGAAGAACAAAAATCACTCCAAGAGTGAAGCGTATAATGTTGTAAGTACTCCTGGGTAAAGTCTGCGGTCCTCTCTAGAAATGGTTAATGTCAGTGCCCACAAGTCAATCATTTGGCAAACACTGAACAATAGTGTATACAAAATGACAGCAAGGTAGAAGCCACTACTCTTCAAAAACAACACTGCTACATGTTTAAAGTTCCCTAAAAACCACCTGTATGAGCAAGATTGCTGAAAGAATATCACGTTGACTGAACATACCAAATAGAATGTTATGGCCTAAATGAGGAGTGTTTGGCAAAACGCAGTGGTGGCATCATCATGGTCTTTTGCTGTCACTTGACCAGGACAGTTTATCATCATTTGATGACACGCGCACACACACACACACACATACACACACACACACACACTTGAGATATTATATTCCACTTACATGTTAGTGATCCACAATATGGATAGAATACCACAGTACAATTTTATTAAAATGCACTGCAATTCTTTTCAATACATTAAACACACTTGTGGACCCCTGATGCAAAACATGTAATTAACTGCCTGCATTACTTTAAACAAGACAATTTACCATTGTGAATCTCTTGATTCACTGATTCATCAAAACACAGACACTACTGGAACATCAGCGGTTGTTCTTATTGCTCACAGCACAAAATGAAAACTACTGTAATTTATCAAAGGGCTTGTTTGCATATTGCCACCTTCTGTACCATTTATGGCAATAGTCAGTATTGCAATAATGATCAACAAACTATGCATTTTGCAGTTGCTTATGTGTATCCTTTCAGGAGTGGAGAGTGTAAACAGAACAATATCAGTCTGCATCGCTACTGACGCAAACAAATTCAAATTCTGATCCACTTATCAATCAAAATGCACACAACAGTCTGAATTACGAAAAAATGACAATTGTGCAATCTAAAGAGAGTACAGCTGGGTGTCAGGAAGGTCTGGTGCTGGGAGATTTTTGCAGGATTCTATGCTATTATATAACATAATGTTACTTTCCTACTGACTTTCCCCAGAATGGCTGAGATCATATCCCAACGATACAACGTCCTGAAAATGGAGCCTAATCTGACCCAAGCATTCCACTCTCCCCAAAAGATTCCTAAAGACACATCTTCCATGTAGAAGAGAAAAACGCTAAATTACCCCCAATCAGAGAACCACTCATCCCCCATTTACCGCTTCATTAGAAGAGGGATATTGGAGTGAAGTCAGGCAGAGAGAGAGAGAGAGAGAAAGAGAGAGAGAGAGTAGGAGTGAGGAGGAGGTAGGGGGTTACGCTAGACAAATGCCCTGCATCACTCTCTCTCTCACACACACACACACACACACACACACAGACACACACACACACACACAAATACACGCACTCATGGCTCTGTTCACCTGCAGGCTACAGTACAACAGCACCACACACAGTTGAGCCCAGCTCCCTGACTAAAAACAATGCAGCCGGCGGCACTAGAAGACCCAGACCTCCTACACACTACTAACACTGGACTTCGGGCCAAGCAAGACATGCACCAGCACACACATATCGTACACACACACACAAACACACACACACCCACACACACCAATAAATCTGAGCAGTGCTTGAAATTTGCTGTCACGTTTATGAGCAGACAGATATTTTTGCCAGTATTTATTTAGAGTATGTTAATATATTGTATTATATTGTACTAGATTTACCCAGAAATACCTGGCATTCAAAAATAAATCTATATATACACACACACAACACAACACACAATATATGCTGTAGTTACCACAAGCGTTGATTTCTTCATCAAACCATATTAACAACAAAGGTCACAGTGTTTTGGTTAGTAATAATCAGGCAATACAGACAACACACACACACAGGGAAAGAAGGGACTGTAGGGATGGGCCGTCCAGATGTGAAGTGCTGCACTATAGATCTCCCAAAGTGGAAGATCTCTCCCTCTTTCTCTCTCTCCATTTCTCTCTCACTCTCTCTGTTGCTCTCCTTCCCTCTATTCTTCTAGAAAAAAATGAATAAAAAGACTCTGTAGAGGATATCAAGACCTCACACTATGATCTCCAGCAAGCAACTCAGAACTCCCGCTCAGAGAGAGAAATGAAAAGAGAAAAAAACATCATTAGAAAGAGATAAAAAAAAATGCTATTCTAATAAGAGCGTTTTCCTGATTTTCCTGTGGGGAATCGCTCTCCTTCATTAGCGCGGGGGATATATTTATATATTTCTCATATTTATTCCTCACAATGTCCCTTGTGTACATAGCACTGCTAATGTGAACTCTGATGCCAGCATGCGGAAGGTAGGGAGGGGGGTGGGCTTGTGCTCGAACCAGAGGGAGTGTGTGAAGGAAGGAGAGAGGGGAAGAGAAGCAGTAAAAGAATGTGTGGGTATATCGGAGGTGGAGCCACAGGTTAGGGTGGACAAGCCAAGGCCAGAATCGGTCAATCAGGGAGCACAATTTATCATGTAAAACAATGTTAAAGAAAAGATGGCCAAGTCTGTCAACAATATATTTAAATTAGTCTGCAAATAGAAAATAAGGACATTTTTACTAAAATAGGGACTGGAATTTTGTCAGTCTGACCTCTCAGTATATGCATTTGCTATTATTTAATGTAAAATTAAGTTACTGTATACTGTCATTCTAAGCCTGCAAACTCTTTTAATAAACTTGTTCATCACTATTTGATACCACCCTCTGCCCATATTAAAATAAGTAAAAGGCTACATTAAAGACTATTTAACTTATAAGTATATAGAATGTAACCTATGAAGGGTTCGAAAATACTGTGATGTTTATCAACTTTCAGTCACAGATATCCGTTCTGTTGACATGAAATGGGTGTAAACACTCAGCCAGACGGAGACAGGTGGCAGGTCAGGTGATCAGGTGTATCATCTAAAGAGTGTGCGTATACGTTATTCATCCATGCCACTTTTCTCCAGTCAGTAATGAAGCTATAAGTCATGTACGGTGGAGTTAAATTCCTCATAAGTGCCAAAAATGGCGGTGATGAAAGCTAGCCCGGTTTCCTTCCTACATCAGCACCAGCTTGTAAATACTTAATACAGTGGGGTGCATGGTCTAATGATTACAGCATGTTTTAAAACATTACCTTGGATACCCTCGCTTTCTGTAATGTACTCTGCAGCTGGTGCCAAATACACAAGTGCCCGGAAGGCGGCTGAGAAACTGACACTCGGCTTCCATTTCAAGAGCCAAAATGGCCTCCTCTGACCCGTGCTAAGCACTGATACATATTGACTCTGCAACAGATGACCATCATCAAAGACAACCAATCATTTTGATGATGAATTGAGTAACTGATGAATTTGATGATGAACTGGTTAAAAAACAAAATAAAAAAAACTATGAAGCCTTTCTAGGCCTCAACCGAAAATGCATCAAAATGTGTCAAATGTTTATATCAAGCTGTTTATTGCCATCAGTGGACTAATAGAAGAACACAACATGTACATTATCATCAAACAAACTGTCTAGTGATCACTGACCTTCTATTATATAATAGAAACACATGCCTGAATAACATTTGTAAGCAGTGTAATTATATCTGCATCTGTAATTAGATAGAGCAGCCTAAATAACTCACAGAAAGAGGCCTGGTATTTAACAGTACTGCAGGGGTGGACGGAACTCTCTCTCTTTAAACTATTACTTAAGACAAAGAGAAAGAAAAAAAAACATTCTCTCCCTCAAGGGCTTCCTACATTCTTTCTCTCTCTCTCTCTCTCTCTCTCTCTCTCTCTTACACAAACACACACACACAATTTATTTCTATATTATTGAAATTCCCCTTCAGTTAATTACTGTGGGGTTGGAACGAGCATGGGATGTTATTTGCATTTCTGTTAAGCAGTGTTAAACACTAACATTGCCACACACAACTCACACACACACACACACACACACACACACAGAACACAAGCTAATGTGTGGCAGTTCAAGCTGATGGCAACGCGGAAATCAGTGCTGTGACGAGGAAACTGGTGGGAGAGCAGGGATCACAAAAACGTGCCAAAAACGACAAGACTAACACGGTCCTCGAATTTAGCCGCCAAAAGCAGCGGACAGCCAGCGGCAGAAAGACTCTTTAACTGCTTTACAAACCCTCTCTTAACCACAGCTGATGCTTATCTAACAAAGTTACAAGGGTGCAGGGGCCGACATAAACCCCTGACACATAATACAACACACACATATACACCATATGTTCAACTGTTTGGGTTCACTTATTATATTGTTATGTAATACTGTATATAGTACAAATTGTAACATTATTAATTAGACACGTAGACAGCTAAGAGGTGAACAGCTTTGTTTATCCTGATACAATGGCACCTGTAAAGAGGTTGGATCTATTAGGCAGCAAGAGAAGAGTCAGCTCTTGAGGGTGAGCAAGTTTACCCCTTCATGACAACATTACTCCCTAATGCCAGAGGGCCTCTTTAAGCAGGATAATGCGTCCTGCCACACTGCAAACACTGTTCAGGAATGGTTTGAGGAACATGGTCAAGAGTCCAAGGTGTTTACTTTGTCTTTAAACTCCCCAGATCTTGACCCAGTTGAGCATATCTGGGATGTGCTGAACAAAGTAGTCTGATCCGGGGAAGCTCCACCTTGCAATTTACAGGACTTTACAGCACACCTTCAGAGATCCTGTGGAGTCCATGCCTTAATGGGTCAGAAGCTTTTCTGGTGGCACAAAGGGTCCTACACGATATTAAATGTTATGGCTGATCAGTGTATTTAAACCTTAAACCACAGAAAATGTTTTGCTGTGTCATTATGTTATATATTTTTTTACTGTGCAGCTCAACTTACAAATATGTATCACAAAATTAGATTTATATTATTTATAGTCAGTTTCCAAACTTCTGAACTGCACTATAGGCAAGACATAAATAAAAAAAAACTGATAGAAAAGTAGTCTCTAGGCAGAAGAAAAAACAAACATTAAAAAGCATAAGTGCACAACACTATAATGGCACAGAATGAGCGTGCATAAACTCATACACACACACACTCTCTCTCTGGCTCCCTGCCTGTCACAGTGAGACCCCACACACTCATTCTCTGCAGGTAAGGCTTCAAAGGCAGGCCATCCCAGCTTCCCCACCACAGTGGAAGAAGAAAAAGAAGGGAGGGGGGAGGTAGTGATTGTTATTTAAACAGTCGTGTCAACGCAGCATTGCTGAATATAACTCTGAATGAGAGACAAAAGGCCTAATGTATGGGGGTGAGAGAGCATTATGCAGACACAATTCCAATGACATTACAATGAGGCTTGCTGTGGACCGGTGTGTAAGTATGACTGTTTGACAGATGGGAGAGGGAAAGGGGGGGGGGAGCCAGCATGAGAGAGAGAGAGAGAGAGAGAGAGAGAGAGAGAGAGAGAGAGAGAGAGAGAGAGAGAGAGAGAGAAAGAGAGAG
>JBBPDC010000019.1:14096720-14114550 GCA_037974485.1 Hemigrammopetersius urotaenia
ACACACACACACACACACACACACACACACACACACACACACACACACACACACACACACACACACACAAATATACATTTTCTCAGAACTTAGAAGATTATCAGGCCACCACAAGTTCACATTCAGGGTGTCATCACAGTGTTCTGGTGTAAGCCTGTGTGCAGTTACATAGTTCCAATTTAAATGTACTCTTGTCCCCTTAAAATGGAAAACACAATCAATATAAATCAAGCCTGTTTTGATGCACCCATATGTTGGAGGGACTAATAGAATCATCATATTGCAGTTATTGTATGCATCAAACAGGCTAAAAGAAGCTTTCATAAAGTGCATTAGAGGAGGTTTCAAGGTACTGGGTTTATTTAATCCATGCATACATGTGGATATAATCCAAGCTTGGCATTAATATAATTACATGTATTATTAAGTGATAAAACAAAGAGAGCATCTGATCCCACCTTTCGAAGTTTCCTTTTCAGGGAAACATATGTACATCAACACTACCGCTCACACATACAGAGCCTGTGAGCAAGCAAACAAACACAATAACACACACGCAGAGCAGACAACAGTCAGTCTGTCGTGTTCAAAGGGAGACAATACAGTCAAGGCACCCTTAGATGTGAAATTTGTTTTTCGCCCTCCTCACTTGTCAAAGACGAGAGGAAAAATGTTTCCAATATACCTGCAGCTTGTACATAAAACACACTAGAGAGAGTCAGAGAGCGGGAGAGAGGACGTGAAGAGAGAGAGGGAGAGAGGCAGAAAAAAACAAAGAAAGAGAAAGGGGGAGGCGGTGAGGCGGGGGTGATATAAAGTGAGAAAGAGAAGAGGTGCTACTGGCGTGATTAAATCACGTCTGCTGTGTGTGGCTGTCATTGAGTGTGACACGGGTTGAGCGTTCCGCTCGCTGGGGACCGTCCCATAATCGCCTTCTCTCCGCTATGATGCCATCAAACAGGGATGGGATGGGGTGGGAGGGGGCAACACCCCCTTACCCAACCCCATTTACACCCCCTAGCAGGCTAAGCGCGGTGAGTCTAGTTGAACAGCTCTGACCTAGGAGGAGGACGGCCTCGCAGGAGCGCCACATCTTTAGGGAGCGTCCAGAAATAGATGTGCTCCGAGCACCACCAACAATACCACCATCAACGGAGAAAAAGGAGAGAGCAGCTCTCACACTCTCACACTCATTTTCACACACACACACACACACACACACACACACACACACACACACACACACACACAAAGAGGGGTGTAGATCCATACAATAGTAAATGATTCAATACACTGATTCAGTAGGTGTTTTGATTTGATTCTTTTGGTAACATTTAGCATTACTTTTAAATAGACAGTAATGTATGTCAGTCTGACCTGAGTTGAAGTGACAGAATTCTAAACCTGTTCAGTGATGTTTGCATCTGTTATAGTGATGTGGTCTGTGTAGCTCTTAGCCGTCACTGAGCCACTGTCATGAGAAGGTTTCTTGAGGAATTTCCCGCCACTGAGTTTTCACATCTTTCTGTCAGCACCACCAAACTTCTACTAAGATTTAAATGTTGCAGAGTAAACCATGATAACAGTATTGATCGGCCATTCCTGTTAAATCACCTTTAGATCGTGATGCTTTTGTGCATTTTTAAATTTCTAACTTATATGCATACAGGCATGGCAGCATGCCCTGGTCATGAGAGTGTTAGAGAAAAGTATGGAGGGGTGGAGAGAGAAAAATAAAAAGAATGGGAGAGAGAGGGAGAGTGAGCAAAAAGGAGAGAAAGAGAGCAAGTCTTAATTGCTTTATCCTGTAGTACAGGCTGGGGAGTGCTTTTTGACTTGGGCTTCCAATTTCACGCTACGGCATTATTTAGTTTGATACAGACTTGATTAGGCATTACAGCGCGGGGCCTTTCTGCGGGGGCTTTGTGGCTGGCCCATATCACTGGAGGACAGATTAACTCTGCAATCACGCTCCTTCAGAGACTTCTTCACTGTTCGCGGCCCCCCTCACCCTGAGACCATGGCAGCCTTTCTTTGTTTGTGCAAAGGGATTTTGCACAGGGAGGGGGTTGGGGAGGGGGGTGTTTTCTTGTTTAATAAACTTGTCCCACAACAAATGCCACCCCTGTCATAGGCCACCACGGCATGTGTTTTTGTGTATTTATGTGTGCGTCACCTTGTACCTAACCTCCTTCCTCGCAGCCCTTGGGGTCCTTCCTGATAAGTGCATATGAACTTCAAAAGAATAGCCCAAACTTAACTCTTCCCACAACACCTATAAATACCCACACAAACAACAAAAGCAGCACCCATAAAACTACACCTTTCCTTAAGCCTAGTGTTTACTGAGCACAGCCAGCATTCTGCAGTGTCATGGAGGGCAAGGATAAACAAGTTTATGGTTCGCATTATGTAGGAGGGTCTCCAGTGTTTTTGAGTAGGCCATCTCTCAAAACTTGCTTCGGAGTGTGTCTCTGGTGTGTGTACGTGTGTTTTGCAGACTGTGTGCTTATTCATGTCAAGGTTAGGCTTGTATGCAGTGCAGCAGCATTGTGACTGTATGTGTGTGTGTCTCATAGAGAGTGTACTGATTGCGCTCTCCCTTCTCCTTCACCCAAAGATAACATCTTGGACAACCTAATACCTCAGCTAACCATCAAAACTCTACATTTTTTACGACTTCTACCCATCCGTGCATCCATCAGCAACCTAGGCCTACAGTACACAAGCCCCAATGCCCTGCTATCTCCTATTCTCTTTCTGCACTGCTCCCACAATCTCCCTCTCTCTGCCTCTCCTGGAGCAAGCCGGGCCCTGTTTGATGGCGACATGAAGCATTTATTAGGAGAGCGAACAAGTTCAGGATAGAGAGAGTGAGGGAGGGCGCCTTTAATAATTCTGCACTCCTCTCTTGGCCCTCGTTTGTTTTGCAGGAGCTCCCAGAGAGAAAGCCGCTCTTCTCATCTCCAGACAGGCAATGCCAATGCAAGTCCAGCAAGCACTCCAGCTATCAGAACCAGCACAGTGCACGCGCACGTACACACACACGTACACACACACACCCCTACACTCCTGAAGTCCACCAGACAAATGACTACATACTGATGTAACCTTAAGGGAGAGTATTAATGATTGTAAAAGCTTCTTGGTTTCAAGAGATGGTGAATTTTATGAGGGACACCAGAGGCTGTAAACACTGTACAGTCAGTACTGAATACTCATGGTCACATTACTCTATCTCTGTCCTCATTCCATCACACACTCAGCGCCCATCCTATAACATTTACTGCTATGGCATACACACTTTTCACTGCTCACCCATTAAATAGCCATTCACAAACAAATGCACAACCAGGAAGCAGACTACATGCAAAAGAAAAGATATAAGAACTGGAAGAAGGCAACTTAAATTTCATGGAAAGCATGTTGGATGATTTAATAGAGAACTGAAAGAGAACTGAAAGAGGTCTACAAAATGGGTTAAGGAAAATGAAGCAGAGGTAGGGGTCTCTATAGGCTTGACTTGCTTTAGGGAACTGTTTAAATACGGCCCTGGAACATAGCAAGTATGCTAACTACCAATCTCACCACAGAATCACTGACATTTTACAAAAAAAAATAAACATGCAGTTATTCCCAATACTGTGTAGTTGCTTGTGTGTGCTCTGACTTTAATTGTTGCTTCACTATCGCCCCGCTGTTTGCATGGGTTATTATCCTCAGCTCAGCAGGAGGACACTCACTTTTTGACAGCAAATTGAGTGGAGAGAAATAAGGCAAAAGAGCCCCGATTCAGCATCAAGGGCCCGCCTTTCTCCAAAACTAGCAAATGGGGTTAGCATAAAGGAGCTCCCCTGCACAATAAAGAGCTAATTCTGTCTGGGCTAAGAAGCCTCCCATTGCCAGGTTCCAGGCTAGCGTCTAGGCCCGGAATAAAGGCTGAAACGCTTCACGCCTCAAAATCAATTTGGGGGATGACATGGCAAGCCGTATCCAGGCATTCGCCCCTACAGCATGGGGAAAGGCTGGTCGTGAGTGCACACACAAATCTCTCAGTGGTAAAAAGTGCAAGCCTGAAATCGGCACACGAGAGCAGGCGAGTGAAAAGGCTCCAAAGCAGCTCAGGCTTCACTCTCATCTGTCATGTCAGCGCTTTTAAAAGCCTGCGTTCAAAAAAGCCAATGGCAAGAGCATGTCACGCTCCGCGAGTCGCAGACTGGCCTAGACAAGAGCTGTTTACATTCAGTGACAAATGATTGGTCACCCTTTTTCTTCACCACTTTCTTCAACCCTACTATTATGACAAAGCCGGCTCGAAATAATATAAATAATACAATCACAGAAAAGCAAAGCCGTGAACCTAAACAGCTGAACTCTGCAAATGGCTCAAAGGTCTAGTTAGTGGAGTCAAACGCTATGTGTTTGTGAGAGGCCAAGGGTAGTGAATTCAATAAATTCCTCCTCATTTTAACTCTTTTGTTCTGTCTTGTGGAAAACTTTCCAGGCATAGTGAAATCAATAGGTTGAGCACCAGCGCTGTGGGAGCCACAAGCGCCAAGGCAATTTTTATGTGCGTGGGCACACAAGCTATTTTACACACATACACATAAAAAAAACCTCAAACTTGGAGGGCTTGAAGCAAAACCTTCCCCCACCAGCTCTGCTGATCCTACTCTGGCATAGGAGGGCTCTCTCAGCTCAGGGCAGTGAGGGCCAGTTGAGGGGGGCGAGTGGGCTGTAGGCAGACGGCCTGCTGAGGGGTCAGCATGGACTCTGGGGGGTCAGCAGGGGTCATGCCAGCACCAGCACTCTTCACTAATGACCTCTGCAGCCCCCCTCACTCACCTCTCCCAAAAAGCACAGGCCAGAGCCCAGAACCAGTCCAGCAGGGAGGCCAGCCAATAAATATATGCATCAGCCAGGTGGAGTGAGTGGGCTTTAATTGCCCCCTTTCCTTATGTTTAATGTACAGCCCAGCAAGATGGGGAAGGGTCGTACAGCAGCCACTCAGAAAGGGGAGAGAAGAGGAGAGGAGGAGAGGGGAGGTGATTGGAGAGGAGAGCAGAGGAGATGTGTTTTTTTTCTAATGCAGTGCTCCAGTGTGCAGACAGCTCTAATGTAGCTATGATTAGCAGCCACTTGTAGCCTCAGAAGATCCTCACTGAAACACACCTGCACTTCTGACACTTACAGGAAAAGTCCATTACCCGCACACACACACAAAGTAATCAGGTCTCACCTCAGGAGACATCACCAAGAGCCAGTGCAAACTGTGAAAGGCCCTCACTGTTGAGCTGTGTAAGTAACTTTATTAAAAGTTGGTCTCAGTTATTATTCTTTCTTACTCAAAACTTAATGAAAAAGAAATTCTGTAAAAGAAAATACAGAATCGAAACGAAGACATTTTATTACGACTAGAATTTGTTTTCAGTTGTCAACAAATAATTGCAATTCGTCACTTAACTATGTACATAGTGCCATTATATTTAAACAGTATAATGCAACTACACTACTAAGACCTGCATCTCCCTGTGTATCACAATGCACTTTCCAAATGGCCAAAGACAGAAATCTCGGTGGGCTAGGTGAAAACTGCTGCCATGTTTAAACTACATGGGAATGAGCAGCTTTGAGAGAGCCTTTCTCTGAGTGGTGTTCCAGCACATTTTAATCTGTCCCGCGCAGCAGCCCAATCCGGGTTCCAGCACGCGGCATCTTAGAGCGACTGCGGCGTCCTTGGGGAGATTCTGACAAGGGAGCAGTGGTTGGCAGGCAGGAGGGAGGGGTGGTGTGGGGGGTTTGAGGGCGCCAGCCTCACAATCAGAATTAATGGCAACCCTCGCCAGAGCAACGCCTCCCCTTTAGAAGTGAAGCGTGGCGTGGAGCAGATCCTGAGCGGGTCCACAGCGAGCCCCTGGTTCCGGGCCACTGAGTCCAGGCCGGCTGATAAAGCGCGCGGCTAAGCCGGTACAATGGCACAGCCTAGCACTGAGCTCTTACATTAAGACAGATCCTTCCGCACAAAACTAGCAGGCGGGCTGCAGATAAGGAGTTGTCACTGGCAGACACACTGCCCACCAGGGAGAAAGCACCAACCCCACCCCCCCTTCATCAACACCCCCACCCACATACCCTCCTCCTCCTCTTTTCTTCTAAACCCAGTACAAACAGCCTACGCTCAAACATCACAACCAAAAGGGGTCACTGTAGAGCAATAGTCGAGCACATACAGGTAAGAACAGGAGACAACGTGTCATTTTTATTAGTGAAGGCCAAGCTGTCAATGCTGCCCATATACAATGCTGCACATATCGTACCAGTGTAAAAGAGTGAAAGCTATGCGTACCCATGTGTGCATGTGTGTATGTGTGTGTGTGTGTGTGTGTGCGCATGTAAAAAACAGAACTGTACCTTTGTCTCTCATCATGATTGCAACCATGATGGCATTAAAAATAGACTAAAAAACACTGCTGTCAAACTGTGAACAATTATATTTTCCTCTGGCCCTGATGAAATACTTTTAAGAGTTGTTTAACAAAATGCTCATGCTGTGAATCCAATGAAAATAAAAAAGAGACAAAAAAATCTATTCTCTGGTTCATCTCTCATTACCTTGGAAACTGAGGAAGCACAGTAATTCTCAAACCGTCTCAGCACGGTAGATAAACACTGAATTCTAAAGATTTGGTCACAGAATGTGACCAATGTGTGGATTCATTGCAATAATGTCACATGAGTGTAATCCATTAAGCCTGTGGAATTTTTTTAGACCACAATGTGTTAATTATAGAAAGGTTGCTAAGCATATGTAATTAGAAATGTATTTGAACTTATTTATGTACATTATAAATGTAAATACTGATGTCGTATCAACAGAAGTTAAGTACTTAAGTATGAAATACCCTTATAAAACAGAGCTGCAAACACAAATGACTAAAACTGTTCCTTACACACAATGTTTTCTTTGGCTGTGCTTTACGCACATCCATCATTTTAAATTGCAGATCACTGTTTTTCTTATTTTTCTGATAGAAAACAATCCTCTTCACACCTAGTTGTTTCTGGTACATCACTACAATAAGCTGCAAATCCGTTAAATGTTATGACGGATTTAGAGGCAACAATACATTTTAGGGCTTTTACTTTAACTGCATCATTTTACAAACTTAATGTCATGTAATACTACACCATCTCTCTTTCTAATAAGCAAACTGAAAATCTGTGCCGTGTGTTTTAAATTTGATCTCGCTTACTGTTACATAGCAGAAAAGACTTGTCTAAATAATGAAAAAACAACGAACAAATAAATACAAGCAACCAGTAAATAAATGAAAGAACTGACTAAACAGAACAGTTTCGTGACTGATCTTTGGAAAACGTCTCCAAGACTATTTGTGTGACCACCGCATTCAACAATGTTCAGTTCTTTCAACATTTTTTCATTAACATTCAAACATTTTTTATTAACAAAAATATGCACTCTCATATAAGAAACACTCTCAATGACAGCATAACAAAGTCTATTCTTTTACTAAGTAATTTCAGGTGAGTGATCTGACCAAAATCAGCATTTAAGAAAATTGAGCGTGCAAAAGCACAGAGTGGAAAATACACACTGCAGAAAAAAAGATGAGTATCCATAAGAATGTAAAAAGAGAATGGGGGCTTTTGCTCTCCATGGCTATAGATGTGCAGCGCTGTGGTAACTCACTTCAGCGTTTTATAATAGCCCGCTGACCAATGAAAGTCCTGCACGGCTGCCAAAAGTCTAGGTGACAATAAAAAAGCCATTTAATGCTAAAACCAGATGGCGGAATGGTGGGAGGAGGGTAAAGAGATGTCAAGGATAAAATCTCTACCAACACATGTGCGCACACACACACACACAAGCTCCATACTTACAAAATCACAGATACATGTCTAACATTATACTGTTCTTGATAGTTTTCCCTTTGATACACACCCTACACAAACCACAGAAGCAGCCAAATAGTTCTAGAAACACAGACTTTTAACAGAGAACAGAGGACGTCACTCTACAAGTGCTCTGCTACACTGACAGCTTTTTGAAGGCATACACACCAGTCTCACTGTTGTTTTCACAAAGATGCAACTAACCTTGACTTTGAATCCTTTTTTGTCCCATAAATGCAAATGCATGTCTGTGTGCATTCCAATAAATGCATTCATGTATAACATATCAATAAGTAAAGGCCGCTCTGCCTAAAGCTACTAAAGCTACTGGCGGCAAAGATTATGAAATGGTCACATCATGAAGTCACAGGGTTCCACATGACAGTAATAATGCTTCATTCTAAATTATACAAGGATGTGCATTTAAAAAACATTACAAAAAATGTCTCCGTTACACCCCAGACTGTTAGCGTGTTTGGGTTTAGGGACGGTGAGGTGAAGTGGAAATGATACCACAGCTTTCCGTCCTCTATCTGCGAGTCCCTCGCTCCACTGTTTCCCTCCCTTACAGGGTTAAAGGTCTGATTTGATTTGATTGAGTGTAAACAATGCTGCGGAATGGAGAGGAGCGCGCCAC
Source organism: Hemigrammopetersius urotaenia (assembly GCA_037974485.1). NCBI lineage: Eukaryota > Metazoa > Chordata > Actinopteri > Characiformes > Alestidae > Hemigrammopetersius > Hemigrammopetersius urotaenia. Next base: position 14,105,272 of record JBBPDC010000019.1, read on the forward strand.
ATGTCTCAGAGCCTAGTCATGTGCACTCATCCTCCCTTAATGTCCTGCAAATGAAGAGGATTTATTAATGTGTAATTAAGTAATAATCATTGCTACATAATGCATGAAACACTCGTGGGAGCGGTGCAGATATGAAACAGCAATGCCCCGGCCAAGCGCTGCACGCATACACACACATTAAAAAGGGATTAATTGGGAGAAATATTTTGATAAGCACCACTCCCTCACTCCCTTTCACTCTCTCTCTCTCTCTCTCTCCCCCCTTCCCTCTCTCACAGTCTCCCCTATTTCTCTCACCCCAGCAGCAATCTCTCTCTTCCTCTCTCCAGTCATTAACACTGCTAATCATAGCTTTTAATGCTATTTGAATTGAGAGCATGACTTCCCTTAAAGGAAATAATCCCTTTTCTAATAGACATGATGAACGGCTTCCTTCAGGCAGTATGAATTCCAGCCCAAAAATCAGTACCTTTATACCCTGCCATTCATACCAAGCCTTCCAAAACTAAAAGGTTAAGACAAGCCATTTCTGTGTATCATAGTGGTACAAAAACACTGTCTTTTGTGTCACTACACACAGTCTTAGGCCACTGTTGGTGCTCCTAGAGCTTCTCTAATCTGTGACACTGCCAATCAATAGGAAAGGTGTTCAGAGGAGATAGTGGCCCAGCATGCCTTGGTTACATATTTAATTTGCCTATGACTGACGTGGATCACTGAGTCGACACAAGCACTGTTTATCTGAATGTGCTCACTGTGGCAGGTGAATACGTTTATCATGCCAAAGGCTTCTTGGTCCAGTGCACTTTGTGGGTTTCTACTGTGTAAGCGTGTCATTTACATCTTACCTGGCACTCTTTACATACAATGAACATCTGCTGTAACAAAAAAATCCTGAAATTCAGTTTTTGGACTTCATAGGGTTTTTTTTTTACGCAAAGACACTATGAAATAAATGGAAGCGTATTTTCTTGCCACCATTCTCTCTTACAGAGCTGTGGCGAGACACCAAGTTATTTGACATTTTTATCAGTTATCCAGACTAGCATTAAGCTGGACGTTTTTTTTGGAGTATCTCGATTCGGAGATGGCTTAATCACTGTCCAGTCAAGTCTGCTGAGTTATTGGTGTTCCTAAATCCTAAGTCCACCTGAATACCTGCTCCTTGAAATAAGGGCCATTTGTTTCCCAACAAGCAACACTCAACAAACCACTGCAGCTTGTGTCCGTTAATTAGAACAAAAACGAGTTATTAATTGGGGGAGGGGGTCTAGTACTGGGCCACATGGCCATCCCAGTGCCCATCTGGTTTCCATAGGGGCGCCTTCACCCGTCAGACAAATGTTTGTAATCAGCCACGGCACCAGTGACACAACAGCCAATGTACTTTATGGTCACATAGTCACCAAAGTTCACCCACTTCTGTTAGAGGGACATGGAAGGTGAAGCCTCTTTGGGTGACAGTGGTCTACCTCCGTTCAAAACCTACAGCAGCAAACAGGCAAAAGGCCAAATTAGCATGAGCTCACCCCAACCCAGTTACTAAACACTGGACTTTCTTCGTTGTTTTGTTTTGCACTATAAAATGCCAGATTGGTTGTAATCAGTTGTGGAAAAAAATGCTGTTCATTCAGCAGCTGTGAAAGAAATGTAAGGACATGAAGAGGGGACTGGGGTAAAGAGCACCATCGTCTTGCTTAGGAACTACATAATTGATCAACTGTACTTAAAAATAAGCTTTCATGGGAAGATCATTAATAAATACGTTATGCATATAATTTGCTTGACAGAACAATTATGCAAATACGAGGTAAACAACATAAAGCAATCAGTCGCTCCTCATTGCATCAGTAAAGCACGAACACACAACAGCACAAACACACTACAGGGGGGGTTGCATCTAAAATACTTTGTCTCTATTGATTCCTGCCTTAGAAAGACTCCAGACCGTTCAGTGCTTAAGACCTCTCGCATCTGGGAAAGGGGCTCAAAGAGCTTGATTTATTATTTCATCGCTCCATCAGAGGCACTGTATATCTTGGACCACGACACCAGACTGGGCAAAGCTATTAAATCGTATCGTTTCACAATCCCCGCCAGTTTTCGCCATGAAATCTCATTGGTCATGCTACCGCTTGCGAGTTGTGTCCGTTAAACACACACACACACACGCGCGTTCGCTCGCACGCACGCTTACCTTTAACAGAACGTGGTTTGGCCTGCTTGCGTCTCGACATCTCTGCCTCGCTGCTTTTCAGCTTTTATTGATTTCTCGTCCTCTCGTACAGTCACTCATAGGCTGCACGCCTCTACTTCTGTTTTTTTCTCTCTTTCCTCTCTCTCTCTCTCTCCCTCCTCCTCCTGCTGCTTTTTACTTTGCCTGTTGCAATGCGGCAACTTCAGAGCCCGCGGCGGTCCGAGAGAGCCGCTCCGGGAGAGAGGAGCGCGGAGAGCCGCGGACGGGTTCTCCACCGGTCCTGCAACTTCAGCCGCTGGATTCAACCTGTAGATTTTTTTGTTTTTCTTGCACAAGTCACTCGCACTCTTTTGTTACCTAGCGGCTCCGCCGGCAGAGTTTGTTGTGTCCACAAAATGTAATAATAATAAACAAAAAAATCACAGCATTCCCCACCACCGCTAAGTTGGCGAGAAACGGGGGTCCGGCACTTTACTTCACCGAGCGGACCCCTCGGCTTGGTCCGTTCGTGTTTCTTTCCTCTTGTCTCTTCGTCCTCCTCTTCTTCTCCCCCACACCTCCCGCGTGGTCCGCTTCAGGTTCTGTTTTCTGTCTTTATTTCCGTCCCCTAAATCCAGTAAAATATATGTATGACTATGTGTACAAATATATATATATATCTTAACCCCTCCGAAGCGCCCTCCTCGCTCTTATTCTTCCGAAGGAGCCACCCTCACAGCCGTCTCACGCAGCATTCTCTCACCTGTGGGGATTTCTTCTCTTGTTTATCCCCTTTCTTTAAATTCTCCCCATTCAAGAAAAAATAGAAAAAGAAAAGAAGCAGCCGTAAAAAGAGGGTGAAAATGGTTGTGGTTCGCTAGCCTCTCTCTCCCCTTTTCTTCTTTGTCCTGACTCTGGTCTTCCCTCCGCCTCCCGAGCCGACTGCTGGCGGGGCTGCAGCGCAGACACACATAATAAAGCCAGGCTTGGCTGGAAATGTAGCCGTGTCCCAGCAGGAGGATGTGAGAGTAGGGTCCCGGCGGGGGAGCGCTCTGATCCCGCAGGGAGCTCCGCGCAGCCTGGGCTCGAGCAGCCACACAGAGAGCCAACAGCACCGAGCCATGGTCAGCCGTGGAAACTACAGCTTTTAGCTCGGAGCGCGGATCGGGGCCAAAACGCGGAGCTTCGAGGAAAACTGCGGAGGGAAAAAAGACGGACTGGATTCTGCTCTCCCCGCTCGTTTTACCCCTCTCTACACCGCTGCTGCCGGCTTGGGTTCGAGCCAGCGTTTCACTGGCGAGAAAAGAGTTTATCAAGGCATTTTTTGTTTTTAGAACTCTCTGGTAGACATTTCTTTCGCCTTTTTATTCCAAACTGAAAGAGTAACAGCTACCGAATTTGTTCACTTGCCTCTTCGCGAGAGCCCATTCTATGGAGTAGGAGTTTAGATTCTTTACGATATGATGCCGGAACTAAAAAGATTGTTTTTCTTTTTTTCCCCTTATAACCCAATCTGAAGAAGCTTGTGAGAGTTGATGTGCTGCTTCAACAACACAGTCTAGTTTTATCGGACATAAAGCTGTATAGCATAGTTTTTTCACTTTTTATTTCATGATTTTTTTTGTACAACAAACTGTTGCTGCCAGCTGCTACTTTAATGACTTTTGCCGTGTGGCACAGTGTTTGGATGATTAAATAAGTAGAGCACAACGTGGGGCGGCTGGTGGTTAGGGTTGCCCCTGCGATCAGAAGGAGATGGAATCGAATATCAGGACTTCAGGTGGCAACACCGAGGTACCATTGAGCAAAGTACCATACACACACTGCGTGCCGTGGTGTTTATGCGTTAATATAAGGGGTCACTTTATAATGAGTGAAGTTATAGAGGGAACCTTGAGTGACGCAGTACCTTCACTGAGGTACTTTTGTGTTTGTTTACATCCAGCGAGCAGTTAAACCTACCTCTATCATGAACCTTCCCCTCAAAAGTGGCCAGGAGGAGTGAAAAACCTCACTCATGTTGATTGTGGAGTGAGCTGTCATCATGAGAAAAGCTCAACAGCTAGTGAGTGTCATGTTAACTTTAACGGCTGTTCGGAGGACGGGCGTCCAGGAGCTGCGCACGTTTTTCTAACATCAGGAGACCCCCAAGAGAGCAGCGTTAGTGTTCAGCAACAGGATTAGGCCTGGGCTCTTATGAGTCCTGTCTCGGCCACTGTTGAGTCAGAAATCCTCCGCATAAAAAGACAAAAATCAACCTCTGTCCTTATGAGTCTGACAGAAAGAGGGCAAGCGCAGCCATGGCGACCGGAGAGTCGCGCTCGGCCTTTTGTTGTTGCCCCTCGTGCTCTTTGACCGTTGTCATGACTAACCCGGTGGATCCCCCCTGCTTCTCTGGCAGCGGGGGTCCTCCCGTGGAGCCACGGAGCGGCCTTTTAAATTTCTCTCCTGCCGAGGTCCCGGGCCCCCCTCTTCTATGCCTTTGCTCCTCTGAACTCCCCCTGAAAAATAGGCGCTCGCCTGGGGGTCGCTTTCAAAGCGCTTGTGGCGCGCCGGAGGGGGGCGCCGTGGACCCGGCGGGTCTAGAGCCCACCGCGGCGGCCCCCTTTTTTCTCCGAGAGCTACAAAGGAGGGAAATGGGACACATTACAAGCGCCTTAAGGGTCAAGGACAGCCAAGACATGAATGGCTTGAAAAACCTGCATTGTTAAATCACATAGCAAGCGATTACACCCTCTGTCATCTTCTCTTGGATTTGCTTCTTTCTGTCTGTCTCTCTCTCTCTTTCTGTTTTTCCCTCCCTTCCCAACGACGAAAAGGCTTAAAAAAACGTCTCCAAGACATGTGGATGGAATTAATTAAGACGCAAGAGAAAAGAGGCGTGAACTATAAATGTGGTGATCCTGTTTGGAAATCACTACTTTAAATAATGGTTATGCACGCTGCAAAAGTCATACTTTTTACAATAGAAGAAATGTAAATGTACCTAAATTGACTCATTTTAATTGTGTGTGTGTATGTGTGTGTTTTCCTTGTTATTTTGTGATGTCACCAGCAGCAGTGCAGATGCAGACACAGGCTGTATGTGTCGAAGTTGCTGTGAAACTGCAAGTCACTTGTCAGTATGGTTGACCTTAATATAGGCTATTATTTCACTCAAGCACAACTGGGATGTTTTGAGATTTATGGCCATGCAGTTTTAATGCCACGTTGATATTCCCTTGGACACAAACCTATAATTAAGTTCTTACCGCATACACAGAATTTGTGTATTTTTCTCTCATCTCCCTTCTCAGTTAGGCCAAGCATCTTTGAGGAGCTAGCAGCTATGGTGGATGGAGCCCCAGAAAACCCTCTTAAACACTCCCTCATTGTACTGTGACGGGCCTGGAGAGTTCATGTTATATTTATGTTGCCTACAGCAGATTCTCTCTGTTCTGTTCTGTTCAGCTGAACCCATGCCAACTCTGCCAGGTCCCCCCTCCACAGACAATGTTACATCTCATTGGTTTTGCCCTAGATAGACTATTTTTATAGGAAATAATTAGACATAACTGATTTAAATACTGCAAAGCCGACAGTCTTTTGTCTCGTTAACAAAAGCACGTAGGAGCGCTGTGCATGCAGAAGTGAGAGATGTGGAAGTATTTCCCCCTCAAGCTTTGTTTTTGTCAAACAAACTGAAGTGGAAGAAGGTGAGAGGCTTGGGGGGGATTTGTCTACATATGCTGAATTCAAATTCAAATTAATCCATTTTGTCAGGCCTAGCACTTAAGGTGCTTTAGAGTTATTACCTATACAACAAATGCAATGGTTGTCTACAATAAAAAGAGGAGCCCTGATCCATATTATTGTACAGTATTGCACATTTGAGGCCATCTACAGGAGTGTGTTGAATTTTTTTGTGATCTTTGCTAATGTAGTGTCATTTTTCCCCATGCATCTTCCTCAGCTATAGTCCCAGAATTGGTGGTGTGGTGTGAGTTTAAAAGCAGGGCATACAGTAGTCAGTTACAGTGACCCAGACAGCCACTGGACCGGCAGCGTTGCCTCTCATCGGAGTGTGCAGAGGAGAGCAGGGCGCAGATTGGGGCTGAGCGCTCCACTGCACTTACTGCCCCCTCTGCTCTATCAGCCCCTGATTAGCCACCAGAAAGACCAGCATTCACCACCACACTTTCACTGCAGATTGCACTTTGCCCTATACTCAGGTACAAATGTGGCAGATCCAATGAGTTTCTGCTCCATCATCCACACCCAGATGTCCATTCATTTGCTTTGAATGCGGCCCTGTTTGAGAGGAAAGCGACACTAAGCGAATTTCAGCCTTTTTCGGCTTACCCGTGCCATGTGCCAAAACCTCAATACCAATCCCCCCTCCCTCCCCTGTTCAACCCCCCATTCCCTGGCTCTTGCCCCAGTCTTACACAAAGAAGCACAAGCTTTATGGACTTAGGGCATTAAACCATAAAGAACAACAGAGAGAGGACAGGTTCTGAACACGTGCTACAATGCTCCAGCCTATGATCTCCTCATCAGGACACATTGTTGTAAAGGGTTTGTGAGCATTGTTATTTTTATATAAAAGGTAAGGTAAAGGGGGAGAGTAAGAGAGGGAGGCGAGGAGAACGGCGCTCCAGTGAAAATGCTTTCCTGATGAGCTGCAACAATGCACTCACTCCCACGACATCAGCTCTCTGTAGGGAGTCTCCTCCTAATTTCCTCCATCCATAATAAAAAGAGCTACATTAAACAGTGCCATTAGTGCCAGCAATTTGCTTTATTCTCCACAGAAAGAGAAATGTTATCTGTGGCGGACAAACTTAACCCAATTAAAGCTCATTGTGCATGGGGGCCTTGCTGGATCTTCAGCTGATGCCATGGAACGAGGGCAGAGGCAGCCAACTTTGGGAAAGAAAAGGGGAGGGAAAGAGGGGGAGAGGGAAAGAGGGAGCCTGTCTGGAGAATTGGTGAAAGTAGGAGAGAGATAAATGTGTTTTGAGGAAAATAGCAGAAGCGACGCAATGTTTTCCTGCCCCCCACCTTCCCCCTTGCTTGTTTTTCTTCTATTGATGTTTAAAGAATCATGAAGGTTTAACGGTTTACAGGTACTCCAATCCATCCCTGTGGTCATCAGATAAAAAGGGGGGGGGGGGGGGGGTCTGGGGAAGGCGGGTTACTTTGTATAAGTAGGAAAAACGGAAATGTACAAAGCCACACGTTCTGAGGCGCTCTCTTATCCCCTCACATTTTTGGTGTTAATTGTTGTGATAACACCTCTCGATTACAGGGGTTTAATTATCAACATGTTTGGCTGTTAGAGTGGGTACCTGGCACGGATCCTTCGAGTTGGGGGGCGGTAGGGAGAGGAGGGGTGTGCTGAAGATTTCTAATGAAGATTTCACTCACAGCAGCATGCTGAAGCGCAGTGTGGCGCTCCGTTAACAAAGCATCACATCGCTTTTAGAGTCGACCTGGGTGTCTGTGAATTCTAACACAACAGCGCCAAGAATATTCATAGTGATACATTTTGATTGATATCCAGTAGTGCTGGGATGGCAACAGTATAGCTCTATAGGGGTAAGAGGCCTCAGAACAATGGCTTATTCAGATGCCATGTTATCGTGGTCACTAAACTATAATGGAAGAAAGGGATGATGTGTTTCTGTTCTTTACTCAAAAATGAGCACTGTGGAAGCAGGTTATCTGTCTCTATGTGTCTGTCTGGTAATCTCTATATCTCCAAAGGCATTCATCAGTTGTAGCGGAGTTGTTTTTCTCTTTCTTCTCCCTCCACCCCCCAAAAAAGCCCCAATCAACACCTCCCAGCTGGTGAAATGGAGCAGAACCAGGCCTCCATTACTTTGAGACTTGATGGATTCTTCACAGCTGCGGTCGAGTGTCTGTGAGCAGAGGCTGGAGAGACAAACAGCTGTAAAACATGCTCCGCTGAAGACATTTCACCCACACGCTGACACTGTGTGCCATCAGCACACACACACACACACACACACACACACACACACACACACACACACACACACACACACACACACACAGTTGTACAGATTCATTATGATCTCCTTTTACCCACGCACAGCCATGCACTCTTCATATTATATGCACTCATATAATACAAAAGGTATTATCTACATTTTCTTTCTGACTAGTGACTAGTGTCTACAAATGATGTACCTCAATTTTTTAATTAGGAATGATTAATTTGTAAACTCTAACCATTAACATTAATTTGTTAACTCTAACTGTAAACAAATACCATTAAATAATAACCCATTATTTTGTTGTTTTGTTGACAGTTCATAAAATACTTTATAACTTTATACCACATCAGATGCTTTATAGCTTTACCTTGCTCTCTGTGGTTTCTGGTGGATGAGGCGATAAAGTAGCCAATTATTGAATAAAAGGACTAGTAATCAACACAAAGCTTTTTATAGGAAGAAAAAAATGGATTCTTTGATAATGTCCTGTTTATTAGGAATCCTGTGCAAGTGTAATACATTTCAAACACACACTTAAAAGAATTTAATAGAATCATAATGGCCAGGGGAACTGTGCAATTTAGCAATTTAGAGTTGAAAAGGTAATTAAATTTTATTCCAGCCAGCATCAGCATGGTGTATTGTGAAAGTAGACCACCATCTAGTGGTCAAACCTCTTCTGTGCCCCTCTTCAGTGGCGATTAAGTTGCAAGGTTTATTTCACGTTCCACTGAGGTGGCCATTTTGGGAACAATGAGCAATTTCCTTGGTGATGAAAGAGGCATTGTTGGACTTGAAAAGTCCAAATGATTTGCTCTTGGCAAGTCTAACAGTGCTGCAAAGGTTTTGGGCCAAATCTGGATTCTCTTAACTCTGGAGTGTGAGCTTTCCTAATGTTAAATAAATGCTGATCTTAAGAAAAGGAATGACAGCATGTACAATGCTGTGAGAAAGTATTAGCCTTCATGATGACATCTATTTTTAGTACAGTACAAGGTTTCAGATCTTCATATGGAATGTAATGTACAGTGGGGCAAAAAAGTATTTAGTCAGCCACCAATTGTGCAAGTTCTCCCACTTAAAAAGATGAGAGAGGTCTGT
>JBBPDC010000019.1:14154687-14165860 GCA_037974485.1 Hemigrammopetersius urotaenia
CACACACACACACACACACACACACACACACACACACACACACACACACACACACACACACATATATATATATAAAAGTGGAGTTATTAAAGTGGAAAGTGGAAGATACATAAAGAACATCGAGATAAAAATAATAAAAATGTAAAGTGTATGTAACGTGAAAAAAAGAATGAAAAAATATATTGAATCACAATATATAGAAAAACATATTCAAACATACAGAGGAATTGGAGATAAAAAATAATAAGATAGATATACAGAGGAGAAATAACAACTGATATAACAGATACACAGAGGAAGCAGAGATAAAAGAGAGAAGTAGTGGTGGAGGAGACAAATTCCCGTCGCTTCTGAACGCATTTAGTATATAAATGTCCTCGTTTCAGAAGAGTCCTGTGATGCACTCCAAAGGTAAACAAATAAATAAATGCTAATAAATAATGCAAATGACATCAAAGTAAACGTAAATACTTCAACGTAAAAAAATATGGAAAACTTTGCTACTGTGTCCAGCAGGATCCGCCTGACACTTGTTGTGGCCCGTAATCCATCACATCTCAGAAAGTGAAGCCAACCTGCGTCCTCGTGTCCGCCGCGCGACGTTAGGAGCGCAATCTGCCACAGTTTTAACAGCTCCTGATTTTTTTGGGAGGGGGGGTCCCTCGTTCCTGCCCCTCAGTAGCGCAGCCCACCTGTAGCATCTTCACGGGGGGCGTGGTCACTAACCTTACGTCACTAGGAGCAGGGGCGGGTCTGCACGCTGCCACTGGACGAACGAGGAGGCGCTCGCAAACTGATTTGGCGCCGAGAAGAGAAGACTAACGGAGGGGGGGGCAAGAGGGCGGGGCAGCAGAACAGCGCTGTCGAGCCTCCGCGCGCCTCACCTCTAATATCTCACATATCAATAATTGAGCGCGCGAGCAGGGACGGAGCACGCGCTATGCGTTCAGGCGCGCGCCGACTGCACGAGGGCCTCGCAACGGCGTGAGGGGAGAAGAGGAGGAGAAAAAGATAAAAAGAGCGGAATCAGGATATAGGGGTAGAAAATAAGTACAAAACCATAAGCACGAAACAGAAAAAAATAAAAAACTGAACATCTAACTTTATTCGGACTTCAAGAAGAGGAAGATTAGATTTCCGGGCAGGAAAAGAAGAAGTCGAGAAGTGCGTGAGGTCTGCTGGCGTGTGGCGCGCGAGAGAAGAAGTGAAGTGACGGCAGAGCAGCTCTCTTGGTGTGGAGACCCTCGGGACGGTGATGTTAGCCGCGCTGCTGGGCGCCCTGTGGCTGGCGAGTCTCGCGAGCGCGCAGAACGAGACAGAACCGGTGGTCTTGGAGGGGAAATGTCTGGTGGTCTGCGACTCCAACCCCACCTCGGACCCTACGGGCACCGCGCTGGGCATTTCGGTGCGCTCAGGCAGTGCCAAAGTGGCCTTTTCCGTAGTACGAAACACCAACCACGAGCCGTCAGAGATGAGCAACCGCACTATGGTCATCTACTTCGACCAGGTGGGTTACCAGGGACAGTGTGGCGGGACGGAGGATCTGTTAGTGTCAGAAACTGGAGATAACGTGTGATGTGTTGTGACTGCTGACACTGTTTCTCTTTAGATTGTAAACGCAAGGAGTTTCTTTGAACATTTTTTGTAAATCTATGTAAACCTTATGAAAAAAATCTTTAAATAACGACACACGGCAGGTTCTTCAGTGTGGAGAGAAGCGACTGAAGCATCCCGACGGTTCTTTGAGTAGTTGTTCGTAATCTAATTGCTGCTTACACTGAAGTGAACCCTGGAACCTCATACAAAAAAGAGAGTGCAGCCTGAAGGCAATGCAGGATTTTTTTCTTTCCACGTCCACTTTGTTCAGGTCACAACTGTCCTTTCTTTGTTAAAACTGTAAGCATGGACATTTAATTTAGTTTAGGCTTGAGAAATGGTGAGATCCTGCATGTTAGTTAAAAAAGAGTTTATCCTGAATCAGCTCTCTGGTCTATGAAGGCATTGCTGCATTAACCCTGCTGTTCTCTTCTCCAGGTTCTCGTGAACGTTGGTAGGAGTTTTGATGAGGAGAGGAGCAATTTCTTTGCCCCACGCAAAGGGATTTACAGCTTTAATTTCCACGTTGTGAAGGTGTACAACCGTCAGACCATTCAGGTCAGTGTGTCTGGTGTGTCGTCTGGTGTGTTTGAGGTTGGGCTTTGGAAGGCATAGGCAGGTCGGTTGGTGCATGTGTGTTGCTGAGAGTGAAGTGGGTAAGTATGAATGATGATACTGAAGCGTGTAGCTTAGAGAGCACCAGCAGTTGCAGTTTTTATTACAGATAGGCATCCAGTAGAATAGCCAGTGTTGGGCATCATGTTCACTATGGAAAATGCTAAAGATAACCACACCTATCAACCCCTCTACATTTCCAGCTTTCAGTCTCACAGAGGTTGCTTTTGCACAGTTCAAGATTCAGTTAATACAAGCAAGGTTGTTTTTTGTTTGTTTGTTTGCTTGCTCACTTTCCTGCACTTGGTTTTGCAGTTACCTTCAGTTATTTAGTACTGACTGCATACATTGTAACTGACAGGAAAATTAGTCAATCTAAGCATATTGAGAAGCCAGACAGCGAGGAAACAAAGAAAAAAAAGAAATACTACTTACCAGACAAAAAAAACAAAAACAGGTAACTGTCAGGAAAGATGAAGGTTAATTCCTAGTTTTGTCTGTTTTACACGGGTAAACAATCACTCGCTCCAGCCTGCCATGCATGACATATTTACATCTTTATCACATTTTGCACTTTCATCCACAAAGTCCGCTGTGTAGGTATATGGAGAACTGAACACTGGATATGTAGCAGAGATAGACCAGGACACACAGAGGAAGAAAAGTAGCTGAGAAGCTTGCATTCTGTTCAGTATTTATAGGACACAAAATGCAGACTATTTGTGAATATGTGCATAGTAAATTATTACATATACATGTATATATATATACACACATATACGTGTATATGTAATAATTATATAATATAAAGTTCCTATACAACATATGAAAATTGTCCTCACTGAGATGAATCTCCCACCCCCACATATTAATTATTTTGAATATTAGCTGTGCTGTTGGGTATACCTGGATTCTGTTGAATATTTAACATGTAGACATGCAGTCAAACCCAATGTATATCTCAAGTCTAGTTAGCTTCCAGTTATCCAGCGATGAAAAAAACACATAATTCTCCTGACATCTGTTAATAGTGCAGTAGACGGTATCTGCCGTGCATGGATCTAATGAAACTCTGGGAAATGAGAACTGCACACAGTGGCTGTAAATATACCTCTTATCAGTTTATCCAGGGCATTCTGTGGTGATTCTTTTTTCCATAGCAACTCTTTGTCAAACATCTGGCCATCTGTTTGACGCAGTTTTTTTTAAATCAAATGTGAGTAGTGGGTTCAGTGCTTCAAGGACAAATTCACAGCAGGATTTTGTATGCTTTTGTACATCATATACTATTTAAAAGGGTTTATAACAGGCCCATGTTAGTGAAGGCTATGACTGCATTTATGTGAACACCAAAATCCCTTTTGGCTTTTAAACGGTTACTTGGAATTCACAAAGGGTCCTTTGAAGTCTGAGAAACCATGCCAAAGACAAGATTGCGTAGTGAGATTAGTGAAATAAAATCATGGATCTTGTTAACTCTTTCAGTGTTCATTTAAATATGTACAAATTCACTAATTAAAGCAGCACTAGTAAAGGCACACTGCACCCTGCAGATAGCAAAATTCACGAAAATATCACATTAAAGATTGTGCGGTAATGTTGATATCATGATATCTAAGAAATTATTGCCTGCGTTAATGGAGTTGCAATACAAGCTTTTACAAATAACAAAGGCTTTTGTTAAGATCCTCTATGATGCAACCAAGAGACTAGAGAGCCTGAAAGATTCCATGTCATTTTATTGCGGGTTTTCTGCAATCCAGGTTATCAATCAAATTGTAATGGAACAATAATACAGTTGAAATCATATAATGAAACTCATTGGGTTCACTGGGTTTCGAGAATATTTAATGCCACATAGCACCATTCAAATATTTGTTCTGGCTCAGATCTCCTGCCCATATTTTCATTAATGGAAGATTAAGTGTACTGTTGGCCAAAACTGGATTCTGCGAAATTCTTTGCTGCAGTCGCAAACCATTCCACTGTGTTTAAGTAAGCTGAGCAGAGCTAGCAGAGCTATACAGATCCAGTATAGTCATTCAGTGAGCCAGTGGTTATATAATGATATTTATGTTGGGTTTAGAGAGTGTTTATTGCCAACATTTTGTAAATCTGTGTTTTTCAGCCTGAATAGTGCAGTCTACATTGCAGGGGAATCTTGAGAACAGTAGGTTTCAGAAAGTATTCCATTTGGCTATACTACAGTCAGATTTGCACTGATGTAGGTCTGAAAAAGTCAGTCAGGTTAAATGTGAGTTTCATGTGAGGATGGAATTTTGTATTACTTTCTTGTTTTAAATTTTCAGCAAAAATACATTTAAACACAAAAGGGTTTTGCCATATTGTCATATTGACTGAAAAAATAAACTAATATAAGAGAAATGTAGCACATATATTGAATCTATTCAAACTTAGCTCTTCTATTACTTACGGAAAAAGAGAATATGAGCTGACCTCTGTTCCCAGAGAGTGTGTAATACAGAAAATTTCTTTAAAGTTTTCTGCAGAACATTGTTCTCTGCAAGTCTCTGAATGTGACAGTGGATAATTAGGGACATTGCACTCCCTGACTTGCAATATCTGACTGTGCAAATGGAGACATACCAGTCGGAAACGAACACTCTTGAACCCGGCGCCAGCCATTATGTCTGTCTAACACAAGAGAAAAAGAAACAGCTTCTGACTGGCTGGGTGGGGTTTTGGTGAAGTATATTGGGAGGAGGTAGAGGTGGGGGCTGGGGAGTGGGGGGTGTTAAATTGAAGCTTTTGTCCCTGTGTGGCTGGCTGTTATTCGGGCCAGAAACTGCATGTCAGAATCTGTCTGGTCTGTTAACAGCTGCATTAAACCGAGGGTGGAGACCCATTCAGTCCACTTTCTATCCATATTCTCTCTTCTAATTGGGTGCTTTAGCATTAATGAAGTGGCTTGAATAGACCTGACACCATGCTCCGACCGCCTTCTCCATTTGCTTGGCCATGTAATTACAGCTGATGACCGGGCGCTTGAAATTTTAAGACAGTCCATTTTTCTCCGGTGAGAGAACAAGTCACTCAGAAAAAAGTCTTTGTGCCACGCAAGTCTTTAATGCTCCTATTGTTCTATACCATATTCTTTTTCGCTGATCTATTAACATGTCCACTATGGCAGAAGACGTTAGATAGAGTTGTTGGAAATTTTGACGAATGTTGTCTTGTGCTTTACGTTCACCGCCTGTTTTTGAGTGTGTGTGAATGCCTGAGCCTGTTTGTGTAATCCCTGGGCTTGGCATTTCTCCAGTTCACCTTTGTCTGTTTGCACTCCACACATCGCACACACATATAGCCTTAGTCACTGAGAAAAATTCCAAAATTCCATTTCCCTATATCCTCTATATTTGATTAAGGCATAGGAAATGACCTCAAAATCAGCCCAGAAACACACTGAACTGCTTTGAAATAACAAGAGTAAAAATGTATGAACAACGAACACAAGGGGCCGAGGTGAAAGTAGGCCAGCTGGTCTCTTAATGTTATGCATTTGTCTGGAACTATAAAGAGAAGTGAATCATTTCACCCTGACCAGCATCATTCCTTCCAGTCAACAACAGTTTGTGTCAGAAAGTTAAGCCTCTTTGCTTTTATGATACTTTATATAAAAGAACAGAGTCTTTTCATTGCTGAATCTCTTTAAGGAGGAAGGTATATATGTAGGATGCCAGGAAGCTATAAGTGGAATAGAATTCTATGGTTAAAAATAAATATCAGACAGTTGCAGAACATTTAAATAAAAATAACTTGTAGGAAATGTAATGTTTTACACTCGTGTAAATAATAGTTTTGAGATTATATTTGGGACCTTTTATTTTAGTCCTATTCTTTATGATACAACATATGATGAACAGCTGGAATAGAATGGTATTAAATGGCAAAAAGGTACAAATAAATTATGAGATTTCAACATGACAATCATTTAATATATGCACTTATAATGATGTCAATAATTATTAGCCCCCTTGGTACTGATATAATCAAGTAAGTTAAAATAATAAATGTAACAAAATTATTGTATAATTACTGAATCTCTTAAATGGTCATTCTGTTTCTTTGGTGACATGTAGGCCGAATTTCAGTATACACAAATAAAATGACACCAATTAGGCAACAGCTACAGTAAAACTGCTAAGTGCTTGAAATACCCATGTTCATCAGAACCGAGGTGAATCTTAAGCTGGTTAAGTACAGTTAGGCAGATGATTAGAGAGGCCAAAAGAATCATGGTTTGCAGAACATGGTTGTATTTTGGGGTCAACAAGTTGCCTAAACCACAATGTAATGCTACCTCCAAGCCAATAAACGATTTAGATGAATAAGCTATCATGCCAAAATAAATCTTTTTTCTTTTATCTAACCACAAATATAAGTGTCTGAAGTTAAGTAGATGCTACTGAAACTTTCACTGGAATAAGGTTTAATGAGATTAGAACATTACTCCTACTGTTACGTTTAGTGGAGGATCTTTGAAATATTGTGACTCTGAGAACTTTATTAGGACATGTGGCATCATGGAGTTTTTAAATGAAACTTTGTCTGCCTCTGCCAGAAAGCTAAAACTGCGCCATGGTTGGTTCTTCCAGCAGGACAATGATCCAGGCTTAAATCCAAAGCTGAGGAAGGGAGTCCAAAAGAGATGCCCTAGGTCACTGGATAAATTTCCAGCTTCATCAAGAATTGAAAGGGGAGACTCACCGCTGCTAGCAAACAGTGGATGCAGTAAATGCAGGCGTGCCATTAATTGTGACCATCTAATTTTCCTGGTTTTAGCGTTGGACAAAATTTACCTAAATGAAATGCTGAAATTCTCTGATATTTTCAGAGTAAGATGGAACTCTTTACCAAGGGTACCAATAATTAAATGTATACATTAAATGTATTTATGTAATTGCATGGAAGACCTGTGAATGTTATAGGGTTAATAACCTATGTATGTTTGTGTTGCAGGTGAGCCTCATGCATAATGGGTGGCCAGTGATTTCAGCCTTTGCCGGGGACCAGGACGTGACACGTGAGGCTGCCAGTAACGGCGTGTTGATTCAAATGGAGAAAGGTGACCGTGCCTACCTCAAGCTGGAGCGGGGCAACCTGATGGGTGGCTGGAAATACTCCACCTTCTCTGGCTTCCTCGTCTTCCCCCTGTAGAGGACGGACTTGCCATGGAAGGACTAATGCTCCACAGTTCGCTAGCCTGGGGGACTGTGGAGATGGAGCGAGAGAGAGTGAGAGAGTGGATGAGAGAGAGAGTGTATGCGAGAGATAGAAGCGGTTAAAAAAAGAGGGAATTTGCGTGGCAGGCTCTCCAACACACTCACTTGATCTGCTGCTTGACTACAGCTCTGGACAGCCAAAACTTTTTTATTACCCTTATGATTATGCTATTTAACGATTAATGAGCAAACGACAACAGCTTTCGCTCTGCCCCCCATGCGCATATCATCCACATCTTCATCTGCTTTAAGGAATGTCCATCATCAAATACAATCTTAAACGCAACCTCCATTGGTCCCCTGACCACCAACCTCCATTAACTCACCTCACTCCACCAGTTTCTCCAAGTAAGTCTAACTCCGTATGCATTATCTCCACACACATCACCAAACTCACAGTTCACACATACTTCTCTTCGGTCGTGATGGGTAATTTCACTCGCTCTGTTGCGTCTCTGGCACTCTCTGGCCTGTACGCTCCTCTCACCAAGAGAGGGGACACCCTTCACTCTTTCATGACTGGAAAATCTCCAGCTCTCCTCAAAGAGACTCTTGCTGTATACTGGATATATATAAATATATAAAAAACTTCAAATTTCTATATGATATACTCTATGACTAAATCTGGTTGACTATCTGTATTTCCGTATTTCAGTGTTAATACTTAGTGATTGTGTGTGTGGATCATGAGGCTGCTACCCAGCTACCGATGCTTCTTGTTTTCGTTTTGGTCGAAAAAATGTGGCTACACTGAACCTATATCAAAATGACTATAAATGAATTTTATTATCATTGACTGTAAGATATATGTGAATATAAAGCAGGCAAAACTCTTCCCTTTTATTCATAAATCAGTTGATTTAATGATTGTTTTTTTTATTATTTGCTTTGATCCAATAAAACTTAAATGGTCATTTTTATTTTTCTTAATCTGATTCTCGATGTTGAACTGTGATTCACCTGTACTGAAGGCTTGAAGAGCTAATTACTCACACAGTTCATATCTTTTGAAGGGAGCATGTTTGTGTGTGTATGACTGTTTGGGGGAGGGGGGGGGGTTGTCAGCAGTCTCTTCACAATGTAGATGTGTGATGGTGACACTGACTCGTTCGCTGTCAGTGGCGGATCCCTATTCCCAGCGACACAACATTTTCCGGCTGGTCTCTCTCTCTCTCTCTCTCTCTCTCTCTCTCTCTCTCTCTCTCTCCATCTCTTCCTCTCTCTCTCTCTCTCTTTCTCTCTCTTACTCTCAGGCAGGTGATAGGGGGCTTTTCTCCTCTCTCTCTGCTGCACTCAAGACTTTAATGAGCTCCTAGGGGGGAAATAGTGCTTGCATAATAAGCAAACTCCAGTGTTTATGCAAAAAAAACAACTTGTGTTCATCTTTTCTTCTTTCTTCTCTTCTATCTTCACCCTGTTACCCATCTTTCCCCATGTCACTCTTAGCGTTTCATGCCTTGAGGCAATAATTTGCACCCTGTGATTCTTTTGTCATAACCTCTGTTAATAATGCTCTTCTTTGCGCCATATTTACGGATCACATTTCAAATTAATCTGACGTTTATTCAAGAATAGATCTCAAACATTTGGCACACATTCAAAACCCACATGCACCCACGTTGCTATAGCAATGCCAAGGTATACGTCATGCGGCTCAAAATGAATAATTAGGAGAGAAAATGGCATCGCATCCTGCCTTTTGTGGGACAACAAACAAAGAGATGGAGATGTCCCTGTACCCCAGCTGTCACTGGCCATTTACACCCTGCTGACCCCTGAGCACATACTGAAGTGCTCACCTGTTTCCTGCTGGCTTTCATGATTCATTTGGATGACCATGACCTCTGTGCCTCACTACTCAGCAATCCATTGTGTGTTGGGACAACGGCCCAACTTGTGATGGGTACCCTGAAGAACACTGGCAACAACTTTAATCAGAAGCTGTAGGAATATGGAGAGGGTGAACGAGGAAAGAGAGAGAGACGGAGAAACTTCAATGAAGCCGAAGTGGCTCAACCTCTTAAAAGTACGTTCCTATCCTGCTCAAGAGGACGCATGAGGCTCATCATGATATGGCACTGCTCTGCTGTACTTGTCCATTGCAGTGTTTAAGAACTCACAGAAGGTCACTTTTCCACCTGGTCACAGCCTGGCATGGAACATTTAAAAACTCATTTAAAAAAGCATGGTTTCCTCAGCACAATTACTTGAAAGCAGCAGAACTATTCAAGTGAAATGGTCTAAGGACATAGGTGTTCAATGATTAGCTTCATGCTCATGTCAGTTTTGGGCCTCTAACAATGACAAAATCAAAAACAGTAAAAAAAATAAACAATGCAATTTAAAGTTCTCCATATCAGTCAGTCAGCAGAATGGCAAGCAACAACTTCATAACTCACACATACACACAAACACACAATGTCCTCACTGACCCACTGTCTTCTCAGTAGCATCTTTGGGAACTCCTTAGTCCTGATTTAGAAACACAAAAGATGGAAAAAAGTGCCAGTGTGAAACAGCTCAATGTGGCTGTGGTAACCATTTGGCCCTACAGGTGTTGAGACACTGAGGATAGTGTGCTGTGTGGTACAGTGGGAGGAGGCTGGTGTCTGTACTGGCCTTTGTTTGTCTGCATGCTCCTGCTGAGGAGTGCTCATTAAGACCCAGCGGCCCAGCCATCCATCTGAAGAGCAGACTGGAACAAGAGCCGACGGGCCGGCCAGGCGTGAAAAGATAGAGGGAGAGAGAAAGAGGGAGGGAGAGGGGAACATGTCTTTCTGTTCTCTGGGTGGAGTGGGTATGGTGGAAGAGACAGAGCAACCGATGGAGCACTGGGGCAGATGATGTCCGTATGTGGGTGAGGAACACTTTTCTATTGCTCTACCACCTCTTTTTAACCTCTTAATACTTTTACATGTCACTGCATGGAGGAAAAGAAAAAAATGCACCCGTGTTAGTTGCCTCAAACTATTGTGCTTTGAATTCATACAACTCACATTCATACAAGTGTTGGTCAGTGCCACCTGAATAAAACTAGTTTCAGATTCCTTCCAAAAAAGTAAACTGAAAGGCAGGAACTTTGTTGATGTAACATATTTTATTCAGATATGACCTATTCACATTTTTGAACCACATCAATTCAAAGCACCATGTTTTTCTGTGCAGGGTAGTAATGCCTCTTCAGGTCCTAATACTGACCATCTGGCAAACCACAATTAGACGTGTGTCACTGTGATTCTGCTATCTGCAAATTCCTTTAATGCGATGGATCATTCACACCTGAACGTATTGTGTGAGCACGAATTCGCTAATCGAATGACCTTAAGGTCACAAGAGATACACGACGAGTAATGTGCATTATGGCGTGCACCAGGTGCGTCTTTGGGTAGACGCCCAGTTAACTGACAGGAGGCTGACTCGCAATCCATCTCTTCCGCTCGGGCTACACCGCCAGAGCCCTCTTGGCCTTCTCACACAGGAGCGGTGGGCAAGTGTCCCCTAAAGGAATGGTGTAAAAACAGCCATATGGTATCTCTCCTGGAGGTGGGATGGTGAGATTTAAGATTGATAGAGTGGTGAAATAGAGAGAGAAAGAGGGAGAAAGAGAGTGAAAGAGAGAGAGAGAGAGAAAGAGAGAGTGAAAGAGAGAGAGAGAGAGAAAGAGAGAGAAAGAAAGAGAGAGAGAGAGAGAGAGAGAGAGAGAGAGAGAGAGAGAGAGA
>JBBPDC010000019.1:14228033-14246868 GCA_037974485.1 Hemigrammopetersius urotaenia
CACACACACACACACACACACACACACACACACACACACACACACACACACACACACACACACACACATACACACACCCCTTTACACTGAGGAAGAGCAGAGGCAGATGCTATTACAGGCAGGTCAGCATGGAGCCCCATCACTTTTTGCATATCTTTCGAGGTAGGCACACACAGTCCTCTTCAGAAGGTGGAAATACATATTGGATTTTGGGATTTCCATGTTTTTACAGATCAACTTGACAGCTTTCAGTCCGTCTCCTCCTCACCTTCTGCTCAAGACAGATTGGCAGTATGTTATCATGATAAATTACATCATAGTACATGTTCCTGAGTACATTTACATTTATCTGCATTTCATCCAAAGTCACTTCCATTGTCGAACTACAGGGGGAGTCTACCTGGAGCAACTTGGGGTTAAGGGTCTTGCTTAGGAACCCAGTTGTGGTAGGATTTGAACCCATGATTTTTTGGTCCAGGGGCAAGTATCCTACCCACTAGCCCACCACCAAAGCATTCAGGCGACACAGAAACAATAGCTAACAATAGCTAAACTACATTTTAAAGTTTGTTATTTTATATTTAAAGGGTTGATAAGAAATCCATATATAGGTGTTTTCCACCACAGGTACGAATGGTTTAACACAGTAAGAAATCGTTAATGCATTCAAATGGTTAAGAGTTATGACTCTGTAAAAATATATGTACTCTTTATATCAATTGCTTTTCGAAACAACCCTTTTTAAACAGTAATTTTCGCGGAGGTTATGTTCCAAGAGTACCTGCGTATAGTGAAAAACCGCATGGTTGTGTTTTGTAAAACAAATGCCTACAAATGCCTATTTTTATAGTGTAAACCCTAAATATGCCCCAAATATGCTGCCAGAACACTTTGTCATATTAAACATACATATTAAATGCATTACCCTTAAAGTGAAGGTAAACCCGTATTGGAATTTAAATTCCCCACCGAGATATGCAACTCGGAAGGTTGCGAAACACCGCAGCGAGGTGAACGGGTTCCGTTGTGTGAAAAACATCCAGAAAAAATATATTTACTGCCACAAAAAAGCAAAAAGGCAGAGGATATTTGCAGTTTTTAAGTTATTGTGGGGATTTACACGTAAAACTATAAGTTCAAATCTCAAAAAATATTTGCGTGTGACCTAATCCTCGACTCCTGATCCGCGTAAAACTGGGGGATTACTGAACAGACTACCACACACTGGACACATAAAAAACACTTTGCAGCTTAAAATTACTATTCAACTGGAGCACAGTGAGTTTGTACAGAGCCAAAGCCAAATTATTAAATGTATAGGAGTGTAAAATGAACTTGAGCTTTGTACAGTCAGTTCCACTGTGTGGGGCTTTTGACTGCTGTAGTGGTCTTTTAATGTTTTCCTCAATGGAGTAAACAGATTACAGTCCCTTGGGCCAAAACATAAGACATGCTGTGCTCTGTCCTCTAGTGAAAGTAAAATAGTTTTAAAAAATAGTAAAATAGTAAAAAAAATATATAAATAGTAAATTAGAACATTTTATTAAACATTTGAATTTGCTGTTCACTTTTTTTATGTTTCACTAACCTCTAGAACATTGAACAAGTGCATATCTCATAAAAAGTCATATTTAGACCATTACAAGAATGGAGTATATTGACTGTCATCTACATTATTTATTTATCTTTACTGGTTGTTTGATAAAGCAATAAACCACAACAGGCCTTGCATTACAGTGATTATAGTTCAGGCCATTATAATAGTTATCAATTGATATCAGTGTTGAATAATTAAATTTTTTTTTTTTAAATAAATGATTTAATAAGTCATGATACTCTTACACCAGGAAATATTGCCGGTATGGTATTGTTGCTAAGTAGTTACATTTTACACTTTTACACCTTTTGTCCTATAAGAATATAATGTAGCAATGTTTATTGCAAAACTTTCACTTTATAAGTAAACTTTACTCACTAAATGATCACTGTGATGGAAATGCTAATTTCCATTAGTGTCTCTGTGTGACTTCCAGTCTTACGTTAGCAGGAAGTTATTTGTACTGTACATCCTTTCCCATGGTGGGGCTGAATGAAGTGCACTATGTAATTAAAATAGTGCAACCAAACAGTTCACAATATGTCTAGCAAAAAGACATTTGGGATTTGGTTCATATTGGATAAAAAATGAACTATTTGAGCGTAGAAGCCAGAATTTCATATCTTACATAACACACTATAGGGAGTAGAGAGCCATTTCAGTTTATTGCTGCACTTTTTGGTACTTTAAGGAACCATTTTTTAAAGAACCATATTCAAGATGTTCTCCATATTAGGGAAGTATTTAAGTGTTTATCATGATTCTATCTCTTACTAAGGCACCCTCGAAGAACCCTATTTTGTCCACTCTAAGTAGCTTATAAACTTGTAAAAAAAAATGTAATATTGCGATGCGTCTCAGGTATCATGGAGTACTGTGATTTCTTTTTGTCACTGAACTCACTCTTACTCTAGATTTTAAAATGACATCGCCACTAAACCACAAATACAGAGACATACAGCAAAGCTAGGCATTGCAAAAGTATCAGTAATGATTAGCAGGGGATCTCTCTGGCCCCCTCTCTGTGCTGTTCAGAATGCTGAGAATGAGTTGAGGGATGACAGTGAGTTCTTCCCTCCCTTCTGTCAGGGGCCAGTGATGGAGGAGCTGACAGCCAGACAAACAGAACGATGCCTGCCACTCCTCTGCCCTCCAGCATGCAGAGCAATCAAACCACAGGTGGCGCTGAATCAACCTGGGAGATAAGTAAACTGCCCCTCAGTACTGAACACCTCTACCGCTTTATTGAGGAACATCTGCACATAAGTTTCCTATTATGTCCAAATCACTGCATATGATTGTATTGAGAACAAATTTTTTAAAGAACAATACTAATGTAAAGTCAACGTGATCCTGTTCACTGCCACTGTGACCAGTAACTCTGCTGTATGTGCCATGGCAAGAATCCTAACAGTATATACTATATAACAGTATGTCGCTCTAGATGCCCTTACAAATGTTGCTTTAGTACTGAATATGCTCCTATATCTGAAGAAGGAAAGACACAGTCAACTAGGTGGCCAACCTGATTTCAACTCTATGCCATACCCAACAACCTTCTACTAAACACTGACAATGGATTCAGATGGAGGAGAAAAAACAAAGGATATTTCAAGAAGGATATTTCACAGAACGAAATATTCACATCTTCTATACACCAGCCTCCTGCTTCACCCACATCAGAACCCCTGCACTCATCCCTCATGCCTTCTTTTCATCGTCTCCTCCCTCAACCTGCTTCACTCCTGTGAATGACAGTGAGAAGTTAATCCTCAGAGTGGGGGGCAGCTCACCTCGTCTTGTTACCGTTGTCCTCGGCCCTGCTGCTTAATTCATCCTCAGCTCATTACACATGCCACTGTGTGTCTGAAACAAGCACCCATCTGAAGCACACCACTGACGGCACGCTCCACTGACCACCCCAATAAATAACCACTCTGAGAATAAATGAAAGAGGTGAGGAGAAAACAAGAGGGTAGCTTTGGTTGTAACAGCGATGAGAACGTATCAACTACTGCCTTCAAGGCTCAAAGCCCAAATTGCCTCTAAAGGCATTATTGATTATTTATGATTGGAAGGTGGGGGTGCCAGCATACATGGCAGTAATGTACCTTTACAAAGTAACAATAATAATAATAATAATAAAAAAACACACAGTGTTGTAACTGTTTGAGGTTAGAACCTTTTCATACCCCTAGATTTTATTCACCATGCCCCTGCCTGGCACAGCAGTGTATAAATATGTTTGCAGTCAGTACTGCCACATTGTGGGATACCAGTCATTAGCACACTGACCACTTACTGCCTTGACAGAGTTGCACAATAAACAATAAAACTGATAAATCACACAAAGGCAGCTTTAATATGAGAAACAATCCCTATGTGGCAATATTTCCACAGTATGCCCCAGGAGTGCTGTGTCAGCTTGTTAAATCACTGAGATTAAAATATATGACTACTGGGACATAGTTTACTATGACTGTTATAACTAATGTGATTATATTAGTAATAATAACAGTGGGGTGGGAGTGAGGGATTTTCCCCCTTTAATTTCGGGGGAGATTGTTTTGTATAGGTTATTAAATGTTAGCTGGAGAAGTCAGCTGTGCTCTAAGTAGGCTTTTGCACCAAAAAGGACATCACATCTCAAACTCTTTCATTATTGTGTTCTTGCGAGGCAACTTGTCAAAACCAATTGTCCTAAGAACACAAGTTTGTTTATTCATGTTCCTGGTATTGAGAACAGTCAGTTCTGCTGGCCAAGCTGTGTGATGTTACAGACTAGCCAGATTCAAATAAGAACAAATGAGCCATCTCATTACTATCCCAAATATTGCTGTGTGTAAATTGTAAAACAGTGTATTTTAATTATGAAAATTAGAGTATAGTGTATACTACTTCTAAAAAGCCAAACATTTGATGCATACAAAAGATATTGAATTATATTTATATGTAAAATGAGCAAGAATAAGGAGGACTGTGGCTTTTTAATATATTAGCTTACAGTTTCTTTCTACAGCACAGAAACAGACAGACACACACACACACACACACACACACAGATAAAGAACAACTTGCATTTTTTGAACTGCGCACAGCTGACCTTTTTTAGCAAAAAGAAACTACCTAGTCACCATACTGCGGGTCTTGCACACTGCTTCAGCCCGCTACAGGTCCACTGGAGAGTATCATCACAATTATACAGTTACGCACACCAGTCATGTGACGTGCACGGGGAACTGAAAATGACGCATGTCACATGGTTTATAAACAAGGAAGTGGTAATGCTCTGGTGCTCAGTCATTGCTTTGACTTTGGCCCACCAAGACTCCAAGATTCACATTTGTACCCCGAATTCACACGGCAACTCAAGGCCGTCTTCCAACACCTGGGCAGTGAGGTGCAGACCAACTCCCGCCTTTACCATCTGGGTGACCATTCTTCAATCGGGTTCGACCTGTACGGAGTTATGCCTCCAGGCAGCATCTGGGATGTACTCGGGGGAGTCTGAGGTCACCGACTTTGACACATTAGCCTGTCCCGTACCGTGACCCAATGGAGGCATTCACCAAAAGACTAGCAATTCATTTACCTTGTCATCACCCCTATGACCTTGCCATAGACCTCCAACCAGGCATGGTATCTTTTTCATTAAGAAGGAATATGGGGGCATTCAACCCTGTGTCGACTATCGGGGGCTTAACAAAATCACAATCTAAAACCGTCACCGGTTATATATTTCTACTGCTCTCAGTTTGGAGACCCTTCAATGGGATCATTCCTCCACCATTGCTGGTCATCCAGGAATCAAAAGAATGCTGCTTCTCCTCCTATGAGCCTTCTGGTGGCCAACCATGGCTGAAGGTATTAAGGGATTCGTCCAAGGCCTCTAACCAAGCCACTCCTGGGGATCTTCAGCCTCTACTGGTTTCATCACCAGCCTGCTAGAGTCAGAGATACCATCTTGATCGTCGTCAATAGATTCTAGGAGGCTGTTCACCTAGTGGGCCTCGCCTGACTCCCTGTCAAAACTGGTGTGAGAATCTGATTGCATCAGTTCCCCAAGGACATTGTCTTGGACAGAGGGCCTCAGTTCACTGCCAGATGCTGAAAGGCTTTCTGTCATGTGATCGATTCATCCCATAGTCTCACCTCCGGCTAACATCCTCAGATGAATGGTCAGACGGAGCAGACCAATCAACAGCTGGAGTGCTTTCTGAGATGCTTTATGGCTGATTGTCAGTGCTTCTTGGCCTACTACCTCTTTTGGGCTGAGTTATCCCACAACCTGCTCACCTCCACTGCCACCACATTCAGTCCATTCGAGGTATGCCATGCCTTCTAGCCTCCGATGTTCGATCACCAAGAACCGGAGGTCGACGTACTGTCAGCCTAACAATTGGTCCGCAGCACCCTCCAGAATGATTGTTCCATGTAGATGACAGGGTTTGGCTTTCTACCAAGAACCTCCATTTGCAAATAGAATCCCACAGGCTCACCTCCCACTTCATCAGTACCCACTAGATCACTCACCAGATTAACCCTGTTACCTACCGGCTGCAGCTGCCTGACTCCCTCCAGATCCATCCTGTTGTCCACATATCCCAACTAAAACCTGTGTTTTTCTCTCCTCTGTCTCGCCAGGTCCCTGTCCCCCCTCCGGCCAGGATCATCCTTGGCTCGTGATGCCATGACTGCATCACCCAGTACTTAGTTGACTGGGATGTGGGTACCCGGGCGGTTCATTTTGGACCCTTCCTTGATTCAGGACTACCATAATCGGATATCCTTCCAGCTGGGTCCATCTGGTGACGGTCCTGGAAGGGGGGCGGGGAGTGTACTGTCACACACACCAGTCATGTGACGCACATGGTGAGCCGGAATTGACATGCATCACACGGTTTACATGTCCTGTCTGCTTACAATGACAGGTTAGGTTCCTCAGTTGAGCCCGCAGCACACACCTGAGCGGTACAGTTTATCTGGTACAGGTTTACAAGCACACAGCAGCACAATACAGTTTCAAAGGTGCAAGTTCACAAGCACACAGCAGTATGATACAGTTTCTCTTTTTCCAAAGCACACCGAAAAGCAGTTATTGTGCCATAATGTTTCTACCTTGATCTCCAAAACACATTCCCTCCAGCCTCTTGCTGTTGTTACTGGGTGACCACGCACTGGCTCTCTGGCTCAGCCAGGCTTTAAACACACACACATACCATTTTGTCCTCTCATCCTGCATTATATTTTCCAATGTATTCATGTGTTAAAATTTAAAAGATCATGGTCAAGCTCAGCCCCTGGGCTGAATGGCATCCTGTATATGATCTATAAAAGATGCCCTCAAGTCCTGATAGAGCTATGTAAAGTGATGAGGCTCATCTGGAAACAACAGAGTGTCCCTGTTGAGTGGTTCAGAGCTGTGGCCATTCCAAAAGAGCAGGAATCATCTACCATCAGACAGTTCCGAAGCATTGCTCTGCTAAATGTCTTCTCCATCATTACCAAGAGTATGGCAACATTTCTGCTACAAAACAACTACATTGACACAAGCTGTCAGAAAGCAGGAGTACCAGGGTTCTCTGGTTGTTCGAAACATGCAACAATAATCTGGGACCAGATCTAGAGTGCCAAGGGGGAGAAGAAGGACCTTCATATCATATGGCTGGACTTAGAGAATGTGTATAGGTGCGTATCAGCTGATTAGCTTTGCCCTGGACTTCTTCCATGTTCTGGTGTTGGTCAAGAACATTATGAAAATCTGTTATGCAGACTTGAAGATTTGCCACACTCTGCAGAGCTACACAGCTAACTGGCAGCCCCTAGGTAGGCAAATAGCAATAGGGTGTGCCATCTGACCCATTCTCTTCATGGTTGCCTTTGAAGTCATCCTGATTGGGGCAAGGTCAATGGTCAGAGGACTGCACAAAAGTGCAGGTCAACGGATACCACGTCTTTGCTGTTTAATGGAAAATGTCACCGACCTACTGCAGTCAGCTGCTTGCACATCTCGGCTCCTTGGGAGGTTTGAGGAGAGCCACTAAAGCTGTGGGCCAAAGCATGCCTGAAGGAAAGGAAAAACCTAGTGGTCACAGAGGTGGCAAAGATGGAGGACGAAAAGCTCTCTGTCAATTATATTGGTCAATGCCAGCAATGCCAATGGACAAAGTGGGAGGGAATTCTACCAAGGTCAATGGGATGGAGTGAACTGTGGAAGATGCCTCAGGCATGACTGAGTTTTCTTATCTAAGCCACATATGACACCCTTCCTAGTCCAGCAAACCTGGTATGATGGCATGGCACAGAGGAGGGTTGTAGCCTGTGTAACACAGACCTTGGAAATCTCCATCACATTCTGTCTGACTGCTGGATGGCCTTGGTTCAGGGACGTAATAGGTGGAGGCATGACGCATGACCTAGTGCTAAGGATATTGACAGAACACATAGAAACCATGAGGCTCCTGGCAAATGAGAAGCCAACGTCCCAGCAGAAGGGGATTGTCCATTTTGCACTAGCAGGACATGGCACACAAAGCTGCCCACAACAGGACATAACATCAGTCCTGACCCCAGACAAAGATTGGTCAATGACAGCAGATGTTGGCAAGCAGTTACACTTTCCTACCAACATCACCATCACCACACTGAGACCCGACATTGTCCTGTGGTCGACAATGGAGAAGTGTGTCCTTTTTGTCAAACTGACCGTGCCATGGGAACAGGGCATTCAAGAAGTTTATGAGAGAAAGAAATCATGGCACACGGACCTACTAGCAGAATGCCAAGATAAAGGCTGGAAAGCAATAACGTACCCAGTTGAAGTCGGCTGTCATGGTTTTGTGAGCTTCTCAACCAACCGCTTCCTGAGAGACGTTGGCTTCACATCAGCCAGGACCAAGAGGGTTGTAAAGGATCTTTCAGAAGAAGCAGAGAAAGGAAGCTTCTGGCTTTGGCTGAGAAGAAATAATAAGAGTTGGGAAAAGCAAGAGGCCACATGTTAACCTGACCATCAAAATCCAGCTGCAAGGAGCAGCAGGGAGCTGCCCCTGTCTGCTGTTCCACCATCCTGAGATGTTTTGGAGATTAAAGGGGTGAAACATCAGGGAAGGATGGCTCCCAGCTGAAGACCCTGCTTTATCTTTCTCTATTTTTTTATTCTATTATTTTTTTGCACAGTTTCAAGGATCATTCAGGATTACATTTTACTGCATATTGCAAAATATAGCTGATAAATCATACAAGCACTCTAAAGACAGTTCTTCACTATTCTGACTTCATGTGCATCCCCCCTGCAGTCATACTTTCACAGGGTGCCTCAGGAGTGATGCGTCAGCATGCAGTTTAATCACTGAGATTAAAACACATTGAGTTTACTAATAGTGATCAGTCATGACAGCCATTATGAGTTGATTACAGGTCTTAACACAAGTTTTAAACACAATCATTAGTTGATGTTGGGCTGCAATCCTGCTATATCTGCTTCTGTAAGTTTCCTGAGTTGCTTGAGCATTTCATTCTCCTCATGATGATACACAATTAAATAACTTGGTTCATATAGCAGTGAAACATTGCTAAAATGATTGTCAGCTTGTCTCATGTCTTGTACTCAGAACAGAAACTGCATAGAAATTATTTTTTGACTTAAAGATGAGATAAGATATTTGAATAGATCTAAACTTCACAGACCATTTTGAAGTGGATCTTGATAAAAATGAGGGTGAATGACTGTTTTGTAATATACTCTATACTACCACTTGTTCTTTATGTGTTTGCTCTTGTTATTTATGTGATTGTGCTATGTGACATCTAACATGTAATAAGTTTATTTGTGAATGTACTGATAATTTGTATGTAATAACACTTAGAGTGTATTTCCCAAAGGATTAACAAAAAATACCTGACCGTCCTATAGTAAAATGAAATTGTTGTTATTTGAAAATGTCACTCAAAATTTCATAATACATGGATCAGTAGAAACTGTCCAAAGTTACCTTTAATTAAATGTCTCCTGTAAAGTTATTTTTAGAGATATGAGGTTTTGTTGGGATAGGGATGATACATACAATATGCAGAAGTTTGAGCATTTTGCTTCAAATAACATTTTTTGTTTGTTTTCTAAGTGGACATCAGATGACATATCCTTTGCAGGGATCAAACTTAAATATTTTTTCTGATAATATTAATGACAGTTTATATTGATTGAGTTTACAAGACTGCATTAAAATGTGCGGCTGTTCTTCTCTGTAGAGATATGGACTGTTAACTATGAAGACTGACAAAACCTGTAGTTGTTAATAAAGAGAGTTTAATGCAAAATTTGCATTGAACTCTGTTTATTAAATACAGGTCTGACTGCTTATGAGACTCACAAGTTACAACTGGGTAATCTCTATGTAAAATGTGTATGCTGCCTAAAAGTTTAGGCAAAAAGACCCCTTGCCTGAGACTGACTGTATAATTTGACCACTCTTCCAATTTCTGATCTGACAAGTCCCTGCTTTGCTTTACTGCACCTTATATGAATGGTATCTTGCCTTTTCTGCAATAAGACGCCTACAAGGTACATTCAAGCAGGGCTGTAACTGTTTATGGAAAAATCCTTTCTGGCTAGCATCTGTCCAAGTGAATCCTGTAGTCTGAGTGTCCTTTGATATGATCTGACACTATATAACTGGTATTTTGGTAGCGTGTCAGACAGAGAATGTTGCAGACTTTCATGCGTGGGAGAAAGATTGCTGAAAGAAGCTATAAGGTGAAAAGAAGAGGAAAAGAGGTACTGCAATTGGTCCGCAGCATTGCAGGACTAAGTCTTGCACTGCCACATACCCTGCCTGTCAAAAGTTTGGGAACACTGACTTTTCAACATGCTTTTAATTCGAAATACCATGTTGTCTTGCTGAACATCTTAAGCACAAGGTTTATTTGGAGAAAACAACATCATCATTATATGCTGTGGTGAGAAGACATACATAGGTGTTGCTTGTCATTGGTGATGATTGGTAATGATGCAAATAGAAGCAATTAACAAACAATCTCAAAAGAAATACATCAGCTCAAAACACTACTTAAGTAATGAATAACTTGCAGACAACCCCAGCATCCGTTAGCATAGGAAATTACATTTCTTACTTTGCTCTTCTCAATTTCATGAACTCTTGGTCTTAAAATGATAAAGCTTAAAAGTCAGAGATGCTGAAAATCAGTAATACAGTACAGGTACTATCACCATTGTAACAACCAAAATATGAATTATTAACTGAATGTTAATGGATTATTGAGTGAATACTACATCACTTCCATCACAACTGTGCTGTTTTTTATTATTCCTTCATTGTGATCTCTTTTATCAGTTTATGGTTTTAGCAATAGAGAAAAAATCTCTCAAATAAGTACCAACACACATTTTGATGAGTATGAACCTAAGAATTTTACCAAAACAATGAGTAAACAAGCATTTACATCTTTGCAGCTAAAAACAGTGGGGAACGTACAAAAAATGGCAAACACTATGCTTTCAACTTTATGACTGCGCCCCAGTACACAATGCAAGGTTCATATAGACTTGGCTGGATGCTTTTGGTATGGAAGAACGTGACTGGCTCATATGGAGCCCTAACCTCAACCCCATCCAACACCTTTGGTATGAACTGGAATGGAGATTGTGAGCCAGACCTTCTCATCCAGCATCAGTACCTGACCTGCTCTACAGAATGGATGGGCACACATTTCCACAGAAAGATGACAAAGAAATATGGCAAAATCTGCCTAAACCTTTGAATGGCAGTGTAGCTTGATGGAAGTATAGTTCTGACAAAAAGCAGTGTCTCCCAGTTCCTGTCAGCCGTATGGTGCCGGCTCTCCTGAAGCCCCAAAGGCAGTCCAGTTTTCCCTGAATGCTTTATCCTGAGCACACTTCTGCACATTCAGGCTTGGCTTCCATCTCTGCAGTCACAGAATGAAGGCAGGTCACCTCTGGCTTCCTAGCACAGCTTGTGTCAGAGTGTGAAACAGAGCAGTAACCTTTTTGCCTTTCCGTCCAGGTCAGTCCTCTGGCTTGGCGTTTTGAGGGGAGGCAGAATTTTAATTTCTGCTTTCGTGCAGTAAACGGACTAGTGAGGGCTTTTAAATATCTACTTTCACCTTTCCCTCCCCCTCTCTCCCTCTCTCTGTCCAGCAGGCCATATCATTCAGGCTTTAGCGATGCCCAATAAAGTGCCGAGATGGTAAGCTGGTTGAGAATATACAGAGAGAGACGAGGTCGTCACTTTTCGACAGAGAGGAATTCTGGATGCAGCATCTTTTACTGAGAGGAATCTGCATAAACACTGGCATGTGATTGGCAAGCACTGGTGGGAGGTAATTTCTGTAGCAAGGGCACATACGCACACACATACCTTCTTACACACACGCGCACAACAGAAAAAAAGCTTGAGTCGGACATTTATCAAAGCAGAATACACCACCTCCAGTCTGCCTCCTGCAGTGCCTGTAGAGGGTTTCTCTGCTCATGGGCCTTTACTCTCAAACAGCAAACATTTTTTGCTTTTGATTTCTATGCATCCACACATGAACAAACACCAAAATAGCTTGAGTCCCTTTACAACATCACACCTAAATGACCCCAAGCCTCCTTCTGCCCTCTCCACAGGGACTGAAATAAACTTGATAGACGGTCTGACTGGTGAAATCTGGAGCTGGCAGCCTGCCATTCACATCCACACTCACTGTCCTCTAAGTAGAGCAAAGAGGTAGTCTGGTTCTGGCACTGGGCAGAGGAGGATAGATTCCACTTTTGGATCTTGCCCTCATTTTTAACATCTTTTTCCACGTAGTCTTGATACTTAGCTTTAGGGGAATCCCCTTAAGGAGATACCAACTCAAGGGGCATTCAAGTACTGTAACAGCTATTATTACTGTATCTTACAAAGGTGACATATGGAAGATGAACAAGGTGCAAGAAAGCAAGTGGACATAAATGCAGACAGCAGCAGAGCTTGTCTCATTATAATCTAATGTAATTTCTTTCGAATAACGCTATTAATAAGCCAGAGGAGGCTTTGCATATGTATAACCCGTCAACATTTCAAAATGTACCAGTCACTCACCAGTTTATACAGATCTTTGGGGATGAATGGAGTGTATGAACATTTCTTACACTTATTAAATCTAAGCATTCAGCCTATAGCATTTTAGCCTGCCCATCCATGTTGGAGTTAATGGGAGTGTTGTAGTCCAGACTTCTTTAAGAAAAAGGCACAACCTGAACAGAGGTTGTTTACGCTTATCAGTTTCAAAGACACAGTAGGAAAAGCAACCAGCTTAATTCTATGGAATAAAGAAAGGTTGGGAACTGCAGAGAGGAACAACAAATTGTCCAGGAAGCTCTAAGAAGAGCTTCACACACTGCACAGGCTGGAACACTCCCAGCTGCTGTTTGATATAAAGAAGGAATTATACCTGTCCGACCCATGGTGAAGAGTATGAGCGTCTAGCTGGAGCAGAAAGAGAACAGCTACTGAAAGCTTTCACACACAGACTCTCTCCATCTCTCCATCTCCTCCTCTGATGTCTTATTTTGTCTAGGGGGGGTTTTGTTTTTCTCATCTGCTCCTCCCTACTCAGCATGCCTTTGTGGAGCATGTCCCAGTGTGTGAGGGTATAGCAGGGACAGAAGAGGGAGGGGTTCGATCCTGGGGCCGGGAGGGGTGAAGGGGAAGAAAGGGAGGTGGAAAGACTGTGTGTGTGGGTAGGGGTGGTATGTGTGATGTGTCCATGGTAGCAGCGGGCTCAAGCTGAGAGTGGAGATTGGGGAAGGAGGTGGTGGAGCACACACGAAGAGCAGGAGCTCCAGAGGACAGCCGTTTCTCTGATGTAAGGAGAGAGAGTTTGAGGGATAGAGCATGTTGTGCTCAATGCTTGCTGCTTGTTTTAAGTCTGAACATCACAACCATGTTGAGTCCCCACGTCCCCTCTGCCTGATGCCCCATTCTAAGACTGCTCTCACTGATCAATCTGATGGCTTGCATAATGCACACACACATCGATCAGTCCGCTTCTTGGTGTTACACGTACAAACTCAGGCTGTGATTTGAAATCTGGCCTCATACAGGGCAAATGCACATATCTCTGCAGTCGCCTATATATTTGGACAAAAAAACAAGACACACATATCCTGTATCTGGTTGCTTCTTCCTCTTCACTGCTTCTCTCTCTCTTAGCTCCTTGTTGAACTAAAAAACTTTATTTGATGCTGTATAGAAACTATTTTAAAATGCTTCTCTGAAGAACTGGTCAAAAAATCTTCTGTTGGTATAGAACCTTTGTATTATGAGGAACTTTAAAAAGTTTACAAAAACACTACAATTCTTTGTTTAACTGTCACCAACTAAAAGCTTCTTTAGGAAAACTTAAAGAAACACGAAGCACAAAGAAGACCATATTTAAGATTTTCTTCCTTTGTTATGTTGTTCCACCAGTCTGCTCAGGATGACAACAGAATTGTAAAGTGGGAGATGCAATAAATAAAACAGTAAAAGCCAAACAAAACACAAAGTAAACCCACCCCTGAACTTGTAAACCAGTGACGGCCACTAGATGTAAGAAATTCAATGGAATTGTCTGGAGAAGTAGTTCAGGATTTGACATTTCTTACAAGTTTTCAATTAACTGATGTCTGTATAGTTGTACAATAGCTCTACAGTAGCAGTTTAGCAGTAAGATATGTAAGATATGTTGAAAAAAAAATGGCAACAAAACGATTGAGGACTGTTGAGGACTACCCAAGTAAAGAGTGGTCCAAACTTGGTTTTGTTTTAAACAGTACTTCTAAACTTGTGCATGGTGATGTAACAGCGAGCATCCTCACAGTCCTCATGCAGCATAATGCAGAGTATACATCTGCCTAGAAGTTAAATGTGTACAGCATAATGAAGATTATTGTGCTACTTCTCTGTCTTTCTTGAATGTGAAGAAGAGTAAAAAAAATATCTTCAATGTCCTTCTCATATCCAGTGTCAGGGTGAGATATGCTGAAAAACAAATGTAAAGAAGGGGAGAATGAGAGGCTGTGGGCGAGCAGAAGGAAAAGAGTGTTCTCTCTCGCTCTCAGTCTCTCTCTCTCTCTCTCTCTTTATCTCTCTCTTTCTCCTCCACATTGGCCTTGGGCTGTCTCTCTTGTTTGCTGAAGGTTGAATGTCGGACCCGTTGAAAAGACCCCTCAGCAAACACGGCGGCGTGTTCCCAAGAGTGTTTGTGTGCCGGCTTTGTGCATGCGTGTGTGTGTGTGTGCATGTTTGTAGATATGTGTGTTCATGGTGACACACTGCCGCAGCCTTGCAGACTCTGCGGCAGCCTTCAGCAATGAGGCCCACACACATCCGCAAAAAAACTCGCTTTTGTTCCTCTTACCCAGCGACAGGCCAATCTAATAAAGATGTGTGAGAGTGCTTCAAAGAAAAGATCCAGCCTCACACGCTGTCGCTGCAGCGCTATGCAGCCGATCTGTGAACCTACACTTCCTTAGCATAAGTGTAGGGATGCATAACATTTCAAAACAGTGTTTCCTTAATTGATATGGCGGTGATATATTAAAGGATAATCCAGATTTCTTTTTGTTTTGGGCAAAACAATAGCTATAAAAGATGAAAGTATTTGTGGTCATAAAACCAGGGGAATAAAGCCCTGTGCTTTTTATTCCTATGTGTCTTAGATAATTAAAACAGGATACAATCGAAAAAAAGAATGAATGAAAGAAAGAAAAAGAATGAAACACAGATACACTTATTTTGCGACAATAGGTTGACCCATTACTTTTAAATGTGAAAAGTGTAAATCTAGTCTTTCCAAAATTTTACCTGGCAATGCATAATGTTCACGATATCTCTCCATGCCTATACCTCTCTCTGATCTCTGGTGTGCTCTTTTTTCATGTTTTATCATCATTTTTACTTAGCCTTTTCATTCGCTTCCTCCCCCTGCTTAGCCCTGACACCCTCTCGCTGGTTCTCTTTATCTCTTGGCCAGTCTCCTGGCTCTGGTTCAGATTTGTCTTGATACATTCCCAAAGAGCAGCCAGATGAGGCCGGCTTGTCATCTGAAAGGTTGCGCGGCTAATAGAAGCCCCATCGGGCAGTGATTTGTATAGCAGGACTGATCACGCTTGTCCAAGCGTAGACGATGTGTATACATTCCCTCCCCAGCTCTATTATTTCTGCTGTTTTCTAATGGAATGGTGCGGCTGAAACGGAGCATGTAAACAGAAGGATTTTGTTTGTCCAGCCTTTTTAAAAAGGCATGAGCTACTGAACTAAAGTATCAATTATTGAAGCGATAGGCCTGAAAGACCAACAACCCGTCCCTCCACTCAGAGACAGACCCCTTCATCACTCTCATCATCATCATCCTCAATCTGTCCTCTAATACTGTTGCCTTCAGTAACTCGTGTGTGTGTTTAGTGTGTTTCTGTGACGTACCGTCATAATTGGACATTTCTGTGTGAGAAATATGTGCTTTTCATTCACACACTGAAGACTATTGATTGTTTGAGGTAAATTTACTGTCATGGAAATAACAGTGAAAAAGGCACAGGGAAAGAAAGAGAGAGAGAGGGAGGGAAAGAGAGAGAGAGACAGAGATAGAATGAGACCTGTCATGTACATCAAAAATATTGGGAGCTAGAGAATGAGACATAATTTAATTATATACTATAATGTAATTATTTACATAATCTATATAGAATATATAGCCCATATTACACATATACCACATATATTACAATATATACTGTAAAATATTTTTACAGAAAGGAGAGAAGTGTTTGTGTGTGTGCATTTATACACATGTCCTAATTCTCCTATTTTTGGACTCTAATTAGAGAGAACAAAAAACTTGGCCAGGAGAGAGAGAGAAAGAAAGAGAGGAAGGGGGGTGGAGAAAAAAAGGAAAGATAGAGAGAGAGAGAGAGAGAGAGAGAGAGAGAGAGAGCGATACCAGACATGGAAGCTGCTGCTTAATCAGTCAATAGAGAATGGACCAGTAGAAAGGTTATGACTTCCATCTCAGCCTCATAGACTGAACTTTCACCACATCTGTCTCTCCTCATCATGCGTGGTGATATGCTGTGCTGAGGATGTGCCATTTAGAACATTCTCTTTGGAAAGATACACTTTGATTTCTGTCACGGATGATAGGATTTTCACATCACAGCTCTAGTAAATAAAGCTGTAATCTCTTTTTAATTGTAGAAGCAGAATGGCACTCTGTACAGACACACCCTCGCCCGCCTCCTTACTCACTCAGATCTCCTCTTAGTGTAAACATTCACTCCTCTTAGGCCTAATGAGAGGCTCACAGATGCAGCCTTATGCTTTCACACGCAAAAACGTGAGAAACGTCTCTCTCACGCGTGCTCGCTCCTTCACACCCATATACTCACACCACACCACCACACTTCTGTGTGTGATTATTCTGCCACATAACGGATCCAGGACCAGCAGGGGAGACGCAGCATCAGTGTGTTACATAAAGTGCATTTATAGGGCCTCTGATATAAAACAATTAATAATTAATAAAACAATTTTGTCCTTTAAGATGCAATAAAGTAATGCACACACACTCACTAGTCATTTTATAAGAAACACTTACGTTGTGCTTCTACTCACTGAACTCTTTATGAGCTCCACCTACATTGCAGGCTCAATACAATTACAGATTTTTGGAAGTGTTACTCTGTCATGATGCTGTCGGTCATCCTCTGCTTTACTCATCTGGTGCTGGTAGGCACAGTGGTGTTGCTGGAGTATGTATACAATTCAGTGTCACTAAGCTGATTGTAGTCCAACCCCTATAAACAGCCAGCCAGGATCAGTTCTGTATCAGAAAATGACTAATGGTCATTGGTGGGCAAGTACACATCCTGTATTTGATGGGAAGTGCATATTTTAATGACCCAGCACTGCTGCTGTTACTAATGAATGCTTGTGAAGAGCAATGGTCTTTATCATGTAACAAAACAACACAATAGAAAACACAACACAACACAATAGAAAAAGAAAAGTCTTTCACAATAATGGTACAAAGCACTGACCTACACATGCAACACAGGTGCAGCAGTCCAAACAAATTAGCCATCCAGCCAAATTTGTTTGGACTAAATTAATTTAGATTTAGATATTGTTGCACGCCTGGCATTGAAAATCCCCCAGGTGACGTAGATTAAACTCTACCGTAAAAGTGAAATGTTTGGGTCTTTAATAAATCCCAATTTCAGAAGAGTACACAAAAATGTTACAATACTAAATTTGAAAACAAAAAAAATTTGATCATTCGAACTTTCGACAACCCTGAAGAAAAAGATTATAAACCCACACACACAAGACAAAAAGGGAGAGACCCAATCATATAAAAGTTAAACTTAGACTTGATGTGACTGTTCGGTTTTTTTGTTTTGTATTGGTTCTTCTTGGTACTGTGCTTCTTCATATGGTTTAATGCACATCCTACACCTCTTTTATTCAGATAATGGTTCAGATATCGCTCTTTCCAACAAACTCTTATAGTATTACCATATTTTAATTAAATTCTGAAACCTTGAAAGAATTGTCCCAACCCAGTTACAATTGTTACAAAAAACAATCAATACTAAGGGGAGGATTTAGTGAAAACTATGCTATGATTAGTTTTCAGTTTGACAGTGTTGAAATTTGAAATGCAAAAACAATTCCAGTGTGTCTAATCGCACACAGGTAAAAGGAGTTTTGGCCACATGCAATGGGTATTTGTACCTGAAAAGAAAAAGAAAAACAAACACAAGTGTACATGCCAACAACTGCCTGGCAGCAAGAGCTGAAAAGATGTACCTTGGCAAGTGTCATGCAAGTTTTATGCAAATATTGAACAGAATTTGCTTTTTTAATTTCGGCTTTTATGTTCCTTGGTGGATACAGGCTACGGGTAAGGACCTCACAAGCACAGGGTGGTGTCATGTCAACACCACAAAAAATAAGCTGGATTCTGTGACATGCTAACTTTTTGGCTGATTACTTTACAGATGTCCTGTGATATAGAGGGGCAGGTGCAGGGATGGGAGTCAAAGTTGTTAAATGTTGTTAAAAAAAATCCTTTGTAGATAACTCTCTTGTACAGTGATACTTCTATCTTTATATATCTTTATATTTTATATACTACTAGTAGACTGCTCTATTCTCTGTTTTATTTTTCCTGTCTTTTCTACCTATCAAA
>JBBPDC010000019.1:14317078-14331903 GCA_037974485.1 Hemigrammopetersius urotaenia
ACACACACACACACACACACACACACACACACACACACACACACACACACACACACACACACACACACAATAATCGACCCCTCTACTACTTTACTGAACATACACACACTTAAAATAAAAGTCAAATAAAAAACTGTGCCGAAATACACTTCAAACTAAATACAATATATTCTTAAAATGCTGGGGTACTTTTCAAAAAATGAAATTACTGCTAAGTATTTTTTAGTGACACATAGTGGCTTGGAGTTGATCTCTATTACTGTTTACAGAAGAGATGAGCAGAAATTGCACATTTGGGCAACAGCAGGTTATTGCATAGATAGTTGTGTGGGTGTGTGACAGAGGGATATATTGATCTATATATGCATATATACATATTGTGTGTGTGTGTGTGTGTGTGTGTGTGTGTGTGTGTGTTAATGTCCCATATCCCACGTGTATTTTATATACATATACTATATATGAAATATGTAACATTTGGATTTATTGTTATTTTTTTCCCATTTTAATAACAAAAAAAACTTTTTTTCATCCTAAAAATGTACAAAAACACACAGAAGACAAATAAATACGCTTTATCAATGAAACATCTATTCATTTACCCTGGTTCTGCAAAAATGGGAAAGAAATAGAATGAGAATCGGTAAAGGCTTCTCTGATGGAACACACGTCATTTACAGAACATGCACATTTCAGTGTGAGCGAGAGAGAAAAACACAACATTAATTGCAGTGATTAGTGCATGAATGACTGCATGACTGTGTGCGGGTCAGTGTTTTGGTAGGTGGGGTCTAATTTTGTGCCGGCACTGAAGGAAAGTCATGAGTGAGTATGGGACCCACTCACAAGTCTAAACACACGGTCACGCGTTGTCAATCATTAATGATTGACGGCAGTGGCAATTTTGGCTGCATTTACATCTGAAAGCGATTACACAACGTTCAGTCTTGGCTTGTTTGTACAGAACAGGCTCCCAGTTTTCACAAAGATTCCTGTGTGTGAGGGTGTAATTTGGCAAAATCATTGTGATTACCGCGTTTTATAAAAGTTTATTCAACATAAAACCGAATAAAATACACAATTTTTCAATTTATATTCAGTTTAAGTTACGTAAACACTGATTCCCAGAACATTTAGCAAGGTTTATTTCTTGTAAATACGCTCCCATGTGTTTCTGTGTTTTCCACATTTTTTGATGACTAAACCAGCTGTAAAGTATGTATTTATTTTTCCTCACAGTAAACCCATGTTAAATTTACCATGAAGTATTTTTTTTAATGGTGAATGCTGGAAAAAACAAACAAACCAACATAAAAAAAAAAGCTTCCAAATACTAACTGTGAATACCAGCATAATGAATACAGATATGTTGGGCAGACTTGGTAGATAATGTAAGATGACAATGACACTAATTGCTGTTTTTAAAAAATGGTGTCATTGTATTCTATCTAGCAAAACAAATAAAATGGTGTGTTTAAAATGGAAAAAAGCAATAACATGATTAACATGACACTGATGTCTAAAGGAGCTAATAAGCTCTACATTTCTACATGTCAGAGGAAAATGAGGCATTAGGAGGCTCAACAGCGCCGTCTATTTGTGACAGGGTTATGTACATCCAGCCGCCGCTGAGGACATGGCTCACGATGGACAGCTCAGCATGCCAAGTTGGACCCATCATTCCAGTACAGTTTACATCACCTCTGACTTCTGGACTGTTTGCTATCAGCCTAGTAACAGTGCAGGACAAATGAAACATGCTAGATGTTTTAGATGTTTTGTTCAACGTCAAAATGTTTTTATTAAATTCTGTAAAAAGAACAGGATTGAACAGACTTCTAGCTCTGAAGGCTAGCAGGTGGGTGGGGGTGGGGGGGTTGGCTAACTGGGGTGGGTGGTGGGGGTAAATTGATACCAAACGAAGTTGTGGATGACACCGTGTTAAATTTTCATGATGAGATTACATTCTGCCGCTGCATCTAAGAAGGTCAGAGGTGAGGGGCAGGCATAAGGAAGGAGGGTGTTTGTGATTAGGCATGGAGACGAATGGCTGACTTAATGAAGACTGATGCTCTATGTTTATGTCTCCATGATCTGAGGTCTTACCACGACCGATATCCGCACGCGCTTGGGCTTCCTGTGATCAGGAGCCACAGGGCTGTCCACGTTATTGCTCTTCCACCAGGAAACAGGGAGCAAAACGTTAAAACAGTAAAAAGAAAACCTCTGACTAAAGTTTCACTGAACAACTGCAGTAAACGCTCAGAGACTGCATCTGAGTGACAGGCTTCTTCTCAATCAGACACCAGTTTCAGAGTGATGAGGCTGCAGTATGTGTGTGTGTGTGTGTGTGTGTGTGTGTGTGTGTGTGTGTGTGTGTGTGTGTGTGTGTCCTACCTCCATTGCTGCTGCCTCTGGGTGGGCACAGAAGAGACTCTTTAAAGCAATGCCTGAATCCTGACCTGAGAGAGAGAGAGAGAGACAAAGAGAGAGAATGAAAAAAGAGACAAGATGGGAGAGAGAAAAAAGGTAAATAAAAGTTAGTGGGAAAGAAGAACGAGAGAGAAACAAAGACTAAAACATATAGAATAATCTATGCATTATTTTAAATCATGATTTAATGAAAGCTGTGATTGGTCAGCACGCAGTAAACAATAATGAGATCGGTCAGAGCAGCCTTGGGTAACATACTGGAAAGGCCAGGACTCCAATAACAATAAACACACAATACACTGAGCAATTTTAGTGTGTGTGCTGTGTTTGATTACTTGAAGGTATCTCAGTTCCTCTCTCCACCACGGAATGTCTCTTAAGTGCAGGTTTCAGAGGTTTAGGTGAGACAGAGCGAGATGGACTGAACGAGGACTCCTCCGTTGAAATCTGAAATGCAGAGATTTCAACCTCCCTTATAAACATGTTGCTTTTAAATAAATGCAGTAACTTGATACTTCCTTTAAACAACAAAAACAGTCTGAAATAAAGTGCCCTAAACTATAAAAGCTACAGAGATTTTCAGTGTGAGATTCCAATGATTTCCACATCAAAACTGCATGAGTCTAAGGCATTTGAGCGTTTTATTCATCTAGGGGGCGGTTCTCAGGTCACTGAGGGGCGAGTCCAAGTTGAGTCTCAAGTCTGTGAATGACGAGTCCAAGTTGCGTCTTGAAGTCTCTAAGGTGCAAATTAGGGCTACACGATATTAGGAAAACATGCAATATGCGAAAATGTTGTTGAGTGTTGCAATGGCAAGATCACATGCAATAAGTAAAAACTTAGCCTTTATAGTGTTAATGTTTTTCTGCTTTGGATTTGCTGGTAATAAAGACTCCAGACGCTGTCTAGTCTATGCAGAAAAAAATTAAATGCAATATTTCCATTCCAACATGTTTTTTTTTTTAAAGAATTTACTTAAACGGAGCATTTAATGCCTCCCATAACGCATTTGAACCATGGAACATTGTTGAAAAAAATCTGAAAATATTTTTTTAATAATTTTAAATAAATGTAAAAATAATTAAAATTATAGTAAGTACTTAGCCAGAAAAGAAAACAGCAAAAGGAACAATCTGTAACAGCACAGAAGATAAAGAAAACTGCCCAGTGATTTTTTTGCCCTCTTCTCTTTGGCACTGGGTGAAGAGTTTTGGAAAAACCCCATTTATTGCAGTTCAGTCAGTCTTTCGCTATATGAATATTTTTTCACGATATGTATATTGCGCATGTTGATATCGCGATGACAGTGAATTTGCAATATATTGTGCAGCCCTAGTGCAAATCTGAGTGAATTCTTCGACATTTGATTCTGAGTTTAGTCTCGAGTCTGATGCATGAGTCTAAATTGAGTCTCAACTCAGACTCTCACACCTTGGAGATTCTAGACTCAGAGTTAAGTTTCGACTTTTTATAGTCCAAGTCTGAGTTGAGTCTCTGGGATATGAGATAAGATCAAGTATAGAGTATCCGCTTTTGGCTGGTCTATTTCAAGTCTCGATTCTTTATGGAACAGAGTTGAAAAACAAAGAGTCAGATCAGTGCATCCCAAGAAAAAGCCCTAGACTTTCCTTATAGTGTTTGAAGTGATTTACATAGGCGGTGTGCCCTGAGCGACTAATTAGGCCATTCCCCTGCTGGGAGTGATAGAACAGGTAAATCTGTCACTGTGTGAATAAAGTGAATCGACTCTCTGACTTTTACCCCCCGTCCTGACCTGGAAGCGGACTTCGTGGTTGATCTTGTGGTTTCCTTCCTCACTGCTGGGGGTGCTTACGATGGATGAGTGTTTCCTTTCGTTCTGAGCTCGCTGACGGAGGTACTCCAGTCGCCGAGGGCGGCCGAGCTGCTGGGACAGCAGGGCCTGCAACTGAGCACGCTCAATAGATCCCAGCAAAATCATCGACTCTGAGGAGAATGGGGTAGAGAGATACAAAGGCACTCATTGAAACTTTGTAACTGTAGCTGTTAGGCTAATGTTGCTAACAAATACTAGAATTCAACAGTCTTACAAATAAGCCACGCTGGTTTCCTAAATGTACATCAACCCACTCAAACTGCATCCAACTCTTTATTAAAGTGGAGGAGACTTGTGGATGTGGTTTAGGACATAGTATGACTTAGCTGTAAAAATGAACTGAGTGGATGGGAAGATGATTTGCTGCATTCATTCATTCATTTTCGGTAACCGCTTAATCCTTACTAGGGCCGTGGGTACCCGGAGCCTAACCCGGGGCCAATTAAAAATGTTTGAGCTATTAGATTGGTTATTGACTTCGTGTTTGTTTACAACATTAGCCTCATAGCTGCAGTTTACTGAGGGGTGAAATTTGAACAAGGGGTGAAATTTGGCAGGGGCTTTAGACAGGGGCTTGTTTACCATACCATGTGCCTCCTGAGACTGCTACTGAACATTTGAGAAAAAACAAAATTACAAAAGTTTAATTAACTACTGAACTAACTGTTGTGTTTGTATTGTTCATGTGTGTCTGACAGCTCCAGCAGTGTGTACACATGGGAATTG
Organism: Hemigrammopetersius urotaenia; assembly: GCA_037974485.1. Lineage (NCBI taxonomy): Eukaryota > Metazoa > Chordata > Actinopteri > Characiformes > Alestidae > Hemigrammopetersius > Hemigrammopetersius urotaenia. The sequence goes on from JBBPDC010000019.1 coordinate 14,322,093, forward strand.
TGTTTGTACCTGAAGACTCCACTAGCGCAAGTGTTTTCAGGCGTTCCGTTAGCAGGACGTCATGGAGGTCTCGATAAGTGCAGTTTAGAGTGATGTACCTCACATCCCTCACCATGATATCCTCCACCCGAATATTATACTTCCTAGTGAGAGAGACGCAGACAGAGAGAGAGAGAGAGATAGATCAAGAGATAGAGAGAGAGAGATAGAGATAGATCGAGAGAGAGAGAGAGATAGAGATAGATCGAGAGAGAGAGATAGATCGAGAGAGAGAGAGATAGACCGAGAGAGAGAGAGATAGACCAAGAGAGAGAGAGACAGATCGAGAGAGAGAGAGAGAGAAAGAATATTTAAGTGATAATAGTGACAATCAGCACAAAACCTTCCTACACCAATCTGAAGGATTTCCATATGGCCAATTTTGCCTGGCCCAGTAAAAATCATGGGCCTTAGAGATCTTGCACCCAGAGGTAAACAGGACAGAGGTGAATAAAAGTCTCAACCCTCTTAGCACTCGGCCCAGGAGCTCAAAGAGAGGGGCAAAAAGAACAGCATCTGAACAATGGCAGAAGATGTAAAGTGGTGCTACAGTGAGGTTAAATTCTGCCACAATTGTGTTGGTGGGTAATACACAGTGTAGGATCCTCTACTTAAGGTCTCTGGAGCACATAGGCGGAGATCTCTTGTATAAGAGCTACCACGAAGACCAAGAGCCCTTGGGGCCTGAGAGATGAGCTCTCTACCTGGAGTCATTTCTCCCTTCCAGTGCAGAGATGTTGCCCCTCACGTCTTTCCGACTCCTGGGGTCATCCAGCTCTGGGACAAAATGAGTCACTAACCAAGACCTGGGCCCCAAAAGCCTTGAAATATGATGGGTTTAATTATATTTAATTACATTAGTTACTTTTCTTACTGATGTAAATCCAGTCTGATTGTTAAACTTTCAGCTGTATGCTATTCTCACACATCTAAACCTACCAGCTGCCCAGCTTTGTTTAATTCCCACTATGGCAAAAAAGTGAGGCATTGATCGTAGCCTAATTCAGTAAACGTCCAAAGTGTCGCCAAACCAAATCTAATCTGGGGGCACCATCTTCTCAGAGAGATGTTTTTGCACAGTCTGACTGAAATCTGGATTATCTTTGGCCTCCCTCAGCCAGGAGCAGTACTACAGGAGAAAGCCAGAGGTGCCCATACCTATAGTAAAAATCCTTTACTATAGGATTTTCTGGCATTGTTCTTCATTGACATCAAATTTTTAACTCAGATTCTCAGATTCTTAACACTGAATTTTCACTGGTTGGCACCAAGGCTGTGATTTTCAAGCTCTCAAATTTTTGTCTAAATATAGAGTGCGAAAGTGCAATGAGAGCAATCTGGATGTTTTATTGGACCCTTCTCTGACATTTGAATCAGAAGCAGACAACTTTATTGATCCTAGAGGAAATTGCTTATGTTACGACTGAAGAGACACATAGAGACAATATAAAAAGAAATATAGATAGAAAATATAAAGTCTAACCAAATCCAATACAAACTTTTCAACCCTTACATTAGCTTTTAATAATAATAATAATAATAATAAATAACAATAATAATAATAATAATACAGTAATCCCTTCGTTTTACTCGCAGATTCAGTCTAACGCAGATTTTTTTCAGAGAAACCAACTGTATTACTGCCACCAGTCCAGTGGTGGCGGTAATACACTTAAAAGAAGAAGAAGAAGAGGCCTGCTGCAGCATGACGCATGACTGCTCAGTGTCTTGTCTCCCCAATTTTCAACAGTTTTCAACAGTTATCTCAGTATATTTAGTATTATGAGACCAGGACCAGTGTGTGGCACAGTTTGACGGCTCTCATCCTCAAACACATGACAATTTACTGGTGAGGGGACCAGGTGTTTCTGAGCAGGGAAACCACCAAAAAATGCTGGACCACAGACCTCCAGGACTGGAGTTCAACACCACTGATTTAGACTTTCCACGTCCTCACACTTAGTACCAGAGTCATCAACAAGGGACCTGGCATCCTGCTCCATTAGTGGGAGGGGTAGGGGGCTCAACTCTGCTGTTTTCTCGCTAGTCTTAAATTCCCTGCCATGTCAGCACTCTCCCTGCTGGTCAGGCCAGTGGCCTCGCAAGGTTGCTCAGTATCTTTTGTGCACTTGCTATTGGCCAATGCCCGTGCTCAGTGCTGCGCTCAGCATTCGCTTCTGGTGCGGCAACTGCATCACACCCTCTGCTACTAGTCCCATCTGGCTGTGCATCAGTGACCCGAGTGTGTTTTAGATGTTTAATGTCTAAATGACTTGACAGGTTTATTTCGGAATCTTTGTAGCTAAGCAGGATCGTTTTAACTGGACCGACCAGTTTCCCATGGAGCTTGAGAATCTGCTTTAGTTCACTCGGGATAAACACCTGCAATCTACTTTTATGACAGGACAGATAAAGGCTTCATGGGTACAAACTCATTATTAATGAGATATCTGTTCTTAATTAACTTAGACCATAACCATGTCCTTCACACGACACCTTTATGGCTTTATTCATATGCAGATTTTATACTAACTGCAGCGTACTCCCTGCTGAGAGCAGATTGTCCTCTACAGTGAGTAAGGGGTCTGGGACAGCTATGCCTGAGAGTGAGGTCAGCAAAGTTGTCTCTCCCAAGGATGTCATATCTTTCCCTGATGACCATAATCAGAGCAGGAAACACAAAGCCAGTTCAACCAGTGCTCAAGATTATGCGAACAGTAATGTGACGTGTGTTTATAAAGGGTAAAAGGGGAAAGAAAAAACTCCACACTAGCACTACTCCCAACATGAGAGATTCACAGAGAAAATAAAGGCCAGTAATGACAGTTCTAATAAACTAATTAATGTATTCATGCTCCACCCACAGACGCATTTTGTAATGACCATTACCCTCAGTTATCCAGATACAAACAATGACTTTGCAGTTCATAGAGGAGAACATTTGACAACATATCATTCAAAAGAAGCCAGAGGAAATCCTTCGGTCACGGGACTTCAGTAACAAAGGCTGCCCGAGATCAAAGGAGCCAACAAGCTCCCGGTAAATCTAGAGCTAAACAGCGCAGTCGTAAATGGTGGACTTTTCTTTTTGGCAGAACTAGAATGCTAGTTTGTCGGAGTACTACAGGCTCATCAATCGCACTCTCAGAAAGTCATAAACTTCACAAAATATATTTTCTTAATTATTTCTATTAAACTAAAACAAAATGTTAGGGGACGCTTGTGAGCAAGTGGACATTTTAAATATACATATGAGGCGAAATCAGCAAACATGAATGAAAGTGTGGGTGTGTGCTTGGCTAACTATGTGTAGATGAAGGTTTCAACCTCAGCAAATCTGCTGTCCACACAAAAAGCTCTCACACTCACACACACAGAGCACCGGATCTGGCAGAATTTCAAAGCTTTGTGCCAGCCTGACACTGTGCTCCCTGAGGACACGCACACATACACACATAATACAACAGAATATTTCTTTACTTTAGCCCTTACTCTCATTGGAATGAAACACACACAAGGACAATCCATCAAAACAACCAAAAAGGGGGAAAAAACTAACATCTCATAAGAGAACAAATTTCAGAATGGAGGGTGCACACCACACACCCCAAAGTTATGCAACCATTTTCTCAAACTAGAGACATATTTGATCATGGGCCAGACAGACTTATCCATATGTATATTACTCTGTGTTCACGTTCTTAACTTCGATAGCTCAATTATCCACTCAATTATGAACTATTAGAGCCCGACCTTCAGTTCAGTACATAAATATCACAATAAAACACAACAAAAACCTTTGTGCTAACAACATTCTGAAGCTTGTAACAGATATTAACATGTTTTTCATTGTATGTTGAATTTCTAAAGAGACTCCTGTGTCCATTCCTGCTATTGTTCACCATTTGAAACAAGAGCATTTGTTGGACCTCCACTTGTATTAGGTCAGTTATTTTTATATACAAAACTGATCAGGCCCAGTTGGAGGTTAATTTGAGAGGGCTTCAGTCCAGCTCCTGAAGGCCTGACTAATGAAAGAGCTCGCTAAGCTACATCTACGGAGATGAGAGAAAAGGTAATCTGATTGGATCGTTTTCTGATGGCCGATTCAAGAATTTAACCCTATTTTTCCCCAACCAAAACGTAATACTGAACTAAGATTATTTCTATGATATGAAACAGAAACACAAAATTATCTCCCCACAAAAAAATGACATTTTATTACATCTCACTGCTCCTCAGTGATAAAACATTATCATCAGGCTGGTAATAAAAAGACGGTTGTATTTTCTCCAAATTCAGATGTTTTAGCAGACAACTTTGTGAATATAATGCAGTGTGATAATAGCCACTTTAATCAGCTTGGGGGGGGGGGGGGGTTTAGAAAGGAAGAAGGGGGTACAGAGAGAGAGAGAGAGAGAGAGGGAGGGCGAGAGAGAGAGGGCAAGAAGTAGAAGAGAGAGTGAGAAGATAGAGACATAGGAAACATGGGTGTAGCTACAGAGAGAGGGAAAGGAGAGAGGTATAAGGAGATCTACATTTATTGAGTGGTGACCGAAAGAGAGCGAGAAAGACACAGAGAGTGTGTTAAATAACACAAAGCTGTTGTGTAACTTCATTAACATGCAGATTGTGTATTTACACTAATTGAGACAAGATACCAAGCGATCGCGTAACCTACTGAAATTGCACCTCTCTCTATCGCTTTCTCCCTCTCCCTAGCACCGTGTTCGCAGAAGCTACGTCAACAGGCACTAAGAGATGGACCTGTAGACAAATCTGAGATAAGGCTTTCGCACACTGACGTCTTAGTTCCATATCAGATGAATGTGTTGGGTTGTTAAACAAGTAACAGATTTGATAGTTTGTGACACTGCCCATTTACACCTGATCATATAGATGCAAAGCAAAACCACTGGGTTTGGGTTCTAATGTTTGTCAACAAACGTGTCTTGGCTGGTATCCCATACATGTTTTGGCTGGTAAAGTACATATGAGGTGATAAAAAGAAATGACTAAACAGACAAATAAACAGAGGGATGAATGGACAAAAAGATGATGTGCACTCACTCATGGTGTCCCCAGCCCAGCTCAGGCAGGTAGGGCAGCTTCTTGATGCGAATGATGGAGTCGTAGATGGACGGCTGCAGGCTTTGTGCCACAGCATTGGCCAAAATAACTGCGATCATTATGGGTAAGATATGGCTGATCTGACCAGTCAACTCAAACACAATCACTGCTGTCGACACGGTGTGAGTGACTGCTCCAGATAACGCTGCGGCACCTACACACACAAACAAAACGTCAAGAAACACACAGCAGAAATAAAGACCACCGTTTAGGTGCCTTTCAGTTTAATAACCTGCTTTAATTATAATCAAAACACTGACAGACTATTATCTAAGCATTAAAAGGATGGAATAAATGGTGATAATTGTAACTTATTTTATTCATGAAAAGCTTTAAACTAGATAGTAAACAGGATTCAGCGAAATAGTGATTCCAATCTTCAGAAAGATTATAATACGAATACTAATCAGATTGTGTGTCATACCGACTACAGCGTATCCTCCTGGTACTATGGAATAGACAACACCATCTGAGTGAATTCCTTCAGGAAACCAGGCAGCCATGCTTTCACCCACCAACCGTCCGAAAGCAGCACCTAACACATCCCGACACAAACACAGACCTCTTCATACGTTTTGTGTACAGGGTCCATCCCATGGAAAAATAAATATTCCTTGTTACTTGAAATGACAATGATTTTATTTAAAATGGCAAAAAAATACCCTTAAGCAAATTTGGACACTTTTCTCTCTCTCCAACACACACTTACCAATGACAAAGACTGGCATGAAGGCACCACAGGGTACAGGGATGGTGGTTGCAAGAGCAGACATCCAAAACTATAGAGTGAGAGCAAGAGAGAAATAATATCACTTAACAGTTTTCTGGTGTTCATTTTGCTTCATTAGCAGCGCTGCAGCTAGGAATATTAAGAAATACTAGAAGTCAACAGTCTTCACTGTGTAGCAGAACACTGTACAGCCGTACAGGGAGTAGTCTGGTCCCTCTTTCCACCTGCTATTATGGTTCCCATGCTCTGGATTTTGAGGGGAACTTGTTTTTCTATAAAACATGAATGCCCTGCAGTGGCATAGAGCTTTGCTTCTATATTTGATTTGATTACAAAAGTGTCTGAACTGCAGCTGTGTAACTGTGTTAAAGGAAACACTGCTGTTATTTGTTTAAAGTTTTTGCAAATCAAATCTTATTGGACTTTTGCTCATATAGCAGTACTTTACTTTTGAATTAATTACACTAGTCAACAAAAATAATTTGTGTAATCAAACCACAACACGTTTCTAAGTTCTAATGCCGATTTCAAATCCGCGTCAGACAGGCCACACTGTGGCATAGATATAATGATCAGTGTCAGTCAGCTACCACTGTTTCTTCAAAAACGCTTAGCATATGACTATTTTACGCTAATTATACCAACTATCATGCTATAACTAGCTTCATTACAAAAACTGTACTTGCGGGAAAAACACCACAAAACCCAAATAAACTTATCACTGATGATTTTGACCTGTTGACCTTTGTAATTGTTGCAGATCAATGGATGCTGCACTGTTTGTTTTACTCTTTGTGTTTTTGTTAATCTTCTTCTTAACCAGTGACCAGTTTCTAAACGCAGGACACTTTTGGCTGGACATTTCTGGTTGGTTTCTGAGGAGTCACTTCAAAATGCTTTGTGTGATCCACCCCGTTCAGCACACACACTCATACATACACACACACACACACACACACACACACACACACTAACATAAAACTGCCATGTGAGTGTCACTGCTGTTCCTATGGGAATCCTGACCACTGATGAACAGGTTTAAGGGGGCTAACAGAAGAACTACAGTCTGTAATTTTAAACAACAAAGTGCATCTAAATGGTCAGTAGAGCTGAAAGAATGAGTCCAAATACAAGGTAAGTTTGGAATGAACTTTTTTCAGGGCATCACTGTATATGTGACATATATAATCATAGACATATATACTATATGTATAATAAACCTACAAGGAGAGACCAACCACCATAAAAGCAAAATTTCTCTACTACCCACTAAAACTGCAGTTTTTACATGCCCCATGGGTCAATATAAATGTTTATTGCCTGGGTTTTCATGAGCATTCATTAACTGTTAATGACTAGTCAATAATCAGTCAATTAAGTTAATTGCGCATGTATGTGCACGGGTTTGTTGTCGCAGCTGTTGTCACGGTTTATCCCAACCTGTGAGAAATGGTACACTTGTGGGCAATATAGATCTCACCACCAACAAACTCACACACACAGAACTTGCATGTTCACCACTGTTTATGCCCTTGTTCTGCAAGTGCACGGAGAGCGAGGTCTATTTTTGTTGATTACTCGGGGGGAACCGCCTCCCCCTTCCTCATTTCCAATTGCCGCCTTCCACACTCAGCGCTTCCTGCCCGCCATGTTGACGAGTTAAATGTCATGAATTCTTAATGCTTAATGAGCCCATCAGCCCTTGAGTAAAAGCACTCTGTAGTGCTTCTGCTAATTGGCTTCAGTGGCTGTTCTCCCCTGCTGAGCTGGACTGTGAGGGGGGTAGGCTGAAGGGGAGAGGGGTGCAGGGTTTTGGGGTGGGGATGTGGGTCTGCGGCGAGTGGATTTGAGTGGTCTGCAGCAGCTGTGCCCAGCATGTGAGACAGATTCCCCTGCCACTCTTATGTTTTTATCACTCCACCACAGCATGCCACCAAGCATTGCTTGTCATGATTGCAAGCCTAGTGGGTTTTTTTAAGCCATTGTTATTTTGATGTGGAAGCCTAATGGAGACTGGTTAATGATATCATCTTTCTCATCTGACGCTGAATGATTAAGATGAGAAATTTTCTCTTTTTCCCTTCCCGATATGTCTCCCTGCTAGAATTCCGAAGTCAGCTGGTGTGTGATTGATGGTGTGACGTTGGGAAATTATCAAGCTGTAGCTACTTTTGTCACTCATTTGCACCATTGTCTGTGTTACTGTCACCTGCAGCTCACTGAGACACATCCTCCCGAAGTGCACCGGCACCTCCGTGCCTACAGCAGGAGGGGAAGAGGTTACAAAGAGGATGATAAAGCAAGGTGGAAATCCAAGAGAACAGGAGGGAGCTAATGTGTATTCAATGTGTCTACCATTGCCATATGGATAAAAACAGCGATATTCCACATACTATACAACTGTGTCTGTCACAGAACTTATATTTAGCAATAAATATATTCATTTGACGTATTGCCTTCATGTATGGCCGTTGTACATATTTTTTACTCTGTAAACGCAATGCAGTATATTTTTCAGTGAGTGAAGAAAAGCACGTGTGACGTGGCACATTTTTGGTCATTCTTCCGCCTGTTGGTCCTTGCCGTCTCTCCCCTCCCTCTGTCTTCCTCTAACCACTGCAATTGGCAGGAGGAGCACACAGGCACACACTCCCCTCCCCTTCCCTCTCTCCCCCAGGCTGTGTGCCAGTCCCCGAATTGCCACCAATTAGGAGTCAGGCCTAAATGTGTGCCTGTGCCCGACAAGCATGTCTGCTGATTCAGCCCCTGCAGAGCCTCTGCCTCGCGTCCCAGGCCCGCCGGTGGACATCTGAGCCCCGAGCGGGACAAACAGCTGCAGCTGTCTCTATTGCCTCCTCCCTGCACCAGCTGCAGGCTCTTCACCTCCGCATTAACATCTTAAGTATTGATCCTTTCAAGATTATCTGGGAGACCTAAATCATACTCACTAAACTCACTTGGCGACAACAAGGGGGTGCTAAGAGGTGAAGCAGTTACCCCTGGAATACACTCCCCCCATAGTACCCCCGAAATTCCGGTATAAACTTTTTTTGTGAATTACACCATTGTCATTGCAAGTTGCATAAATTAATATCATCTAATTTGATTGTCTTACTTGGCTCGCCATGTGGAATAGGTTTTTAGTAGTGGTGGGCTGTTATCGGCGTTAACGTGAGACTCTTATCGGGCGATAAAAAAAATATCGCCGTTAATCTATTCACAAAGTTGGGTTGGAAGCTGGGTCTATACTACACAAGCTATGATAACTTTCACCTTGATATTTTAGCGCGGGTGTAAACCTAGCCGAATTGCACTGGACGGAAAGACAAGGGGTGCTTAGCCCCCAGGGTTGTAGGAAGAAATTAGCGTGTATAGAGGGCTGAAAACTTTTCACCAAACCTTTCCTTTAACTTAAGGAAACAAGTAAAGTTAAGACCCCCCAAAATAGACCTAACGACGTCCATGCTGTGAAACCCTTTCTCAAAAACTTACTTTTAGTCATTATTTGGGTGGCACACATATTCTGAATGGCTTCAGCAGAATTCAAATGAGCCATTCCAAGATTACAGTGAGATTAATCTAGATTTAGAAAATTAATCTATGCCCACCACTAGTGTTGTCAGAAGACCCGGTACTTCGGTACCAAGTCGGTACTAAAAAAATTAAATGTTACGGTACCAGGTTTTCTGAAGTACCGGTGGTACCGAGCACCCAGTCAATCCGGTTCTTGCTGCGCTATATGCATAAAAGCACAGAGACATGGCGACCAGCGGTGCTGCAGATGAGGCGGCTCTGAATCCCCTCATCGTAAAGAAAGGAGGAAAGAGCCTGGTGTTGGAAGTATTTTGTTTTTGCGGCTGATGACAAGGGCAACATCATTGATCACCAGAAACCCATTTGCAAGCGGTGTCA
>JBBPDC010000019.1:14364420-14386361 GCA_037974485.1 Hemigrammopetersius urotaenia
CTCCCACACTACCACACCTCTCTCCGTCTTCCTCTCTCATACCCCCTCTTATACTGATAACCCCGCCCAGGTTATACCATGAACTAATTAACTGATTACCTAACCCGTAATCTACTTCCCTAACTCTAATAATAGTTCTAACCTCACGTATGCATACTTAATACAATGATCATCAGCATCACATTTCATTTCCCTTGGATCAGGTTTCAAGCATAAAAACAATAAATGTACAGGGTTAAGAGGTTCCCCTCTGCCTTTTGCCTTGGTTTGGCCCGAACCCGTGCTGCTTTGCGTCGGCCAAACCGGACTAATAAAACCTCCCCTTTACCTGTACTTTGGTTTGGGCGGCCAGGCCACGTACACACGCGGCCTGCCGCTAAACAATAAAACAAAACAACAGCTCTAAAAAGAAACCCAACAGACTCCAGTAAACGGACAGACAAACACATATGACGGACAGAAAATGGATAACAGACGGACAATGAATGAATAACGCGCGCTGATAACAGGTAAGTGTATTTAAGGTCGTTTAAGGTGGAATGTTTAAGTTATGGATGTGTTTGGTTGTGTGGTCCCTAAGCTGGCTACTATGTCGGGTGTGCACCCCCTCGAACGTAGTCGCAAACGGGACTCAGCTTACCGGATGGTGAGCGTGACAGGGCTTCTCTGTCACAGTAGGAAACGCTATGGAAACTCCTCTTGGGCAAACCAAGCAAATCTGTGTATCGCACCACTATGTAACACAATGATTACAGTGAATGGATCCACATCAGATTTTTGGATCTGAATTTACATTTCTTGCATATAAAAACAGAACTTTATTTTGTCCAAAACTGAGTTCGTATTTAATAAAATAAGGAATGCTAGGAAGCCTGTCAGTCACATGCTAGTGTCCATTTTTCATCCAAGCCTGGCATCTGGGGGAAAGGCATTCTTCTTTTCTTATAGTGGCAGATGGCAAACAAGGCTTAGCTGCTGTGCCACCACATTCTGCTAATAATGCGCCAATTAAAAAAAAGTTGGAATAAATATTTTGGCAGACTATGTGTTTTTTTCTGTTTATTTTTTATAATTTAACAACTATTTGAATATTTGAAAATCATCTATTATCCGTATCCGATGAGGTGGTACTATGTGATTTGCGACCCATTTTGTTTACTGTTTTTGACTGACACTCGCACACATTTGCTCACTGTCTGCTCATGATTCTTTCTGCTTTAAAAAAAAAAAAAAAGGTCCTTTTATGCAGACATCCAGCGTTAATTAAATGGAATTGGATTAAGTGTGAATACAAGTCATAGCCTATATAATTGACTCTGCAGTTTACCTTCATTCTAGTATGATTCCTCAGAAATTAAATCCACTATTTGTTGTAAATTATTGTATAATACACCAATTTTGTATAAAACCACCTCTGTCTTGTGTTCCTCTTTTTTTGTGTGCCACCCGTGTCCATCCCACCAACCCTGTTCATTATGCCTAGCCGTAATAAGTTAAATTGTCAGGTTTGTTGAGTGGAGAGCGTATTTTGTAGTCAATTGTAGTGTCCTATTACTTGAGAGAAGTGACAAAATATGCCCCTAAAGCACCTGTGGCTTGATTAACTATGAATAAGCCATTTTTAGTTTGCTGCTTTGTCCAAATTATAATAGACAGTTTGTTGAGTGTTGTTGATGGAAGTATTTTGTCCAGACAGGTTGTCATGGCAGCCATAGTATAACATGTTGCACCTTGTGTGGGTGTAGGCCAGTTGAACTTGAAAATTACATTGTATTCGAGTCAAAGCTTTGAACACATTTAGAAGTGTCTGTACAGCTGGTGTTACATTAGTGTATACAGTAATCCCCCATTTTTACGCGGATCAGGAGTCGCGGATTCAGTCACAGATTTTTTTCTGAGAACCGAACAATACGTGGGAATCTCCACAGTAATGCAGATTTTTTTTTTGCTTTTTTCATGTTTTTTTTAAAAAAAAATTTTTGTTCTAAATTATTAAAAATATATAATTTACTAATAACATAAATAGTAATCCAAATATAAATTCAGCTAAATATCCAGTTATTGGCTGCTGCCCTCCTGTTCTCCTGTTTTCGTTTCATGCTTCTAAAAGCCCTATGCTGCCCTGCCCCTCTGGCAAAATCTCGGGCGAGATTTACAGGCCTGACGGCCATGGTTCAGGGGCCAAGATTTCATTTTAAATACATTAATACATTACCCTTAACGAAAATGTATACAGGGGTGGACTGGCAGTCTATGCATTCCGCACACTGGACGGCCGTTCTGGACGTTTCCAGAAGAGAGAGAGATTTAAATTCAGTGCGGCAGAACGGCCTGTCTCGGGCCCAACGGCCGTGCACTGGAGGGGCGTTCTTGATTTTCCCAGAGAAAGAGAGAGATTTAAAGAAACAATGACTGCTGCAGTTCCATATAAAATGTAATTGAACATAAAGAAAGCTGCCTTTGGATCTTTAATTGTTTCAGTTTTGTTCTTCTTAAAGCTCTATATTTCTTATTACTGTAAATTAAATTAAAAGGCTGTTGAGCTCAATAGCCGTCCAGTGTCTGCTTTATCCGGCGGGTCACTACAATACAACTTGCCGCCAGATGAACAGATTACTGTACTTGCATTGATATACATACTGTATTTTAAAGTTTCTTCCAACACCCAGATTATAGAGGACTACGGTGTGATAGCTGGGAATAAAAAAAGTAATGTTCTCTTGTTCTAAAGGGCTGATTGAGCATTATGTTATCATGCTCAGACAGTGAATGTGTTCAGGATTTTTGTCAATGCTCAGTCTAGAGATAATCAGGTCAAGAGAGCAGGTGATACTGATACTATAGGTGATACCCTTTGATAAAACAAGGGGGTTTCGTTGTGTTTTTTTTTTTATTAGAAGTACAAGTGAGAAAAGAATGGGGTTTTTGCATGTTTGACAATTTATGTTTCCAGATTGGTAGGGTTATTTTACTATATACGTCAGCTGTGGTAGATTTAGTAACACTTCCTGTTGAAAATCACTTTCTCTTGTACAGGGAAGTTCCCTCTGCAGTGTACGTGTGAGATCTTTGTGAGCTGATAAAACACAGGTGTTTTGCATATACTACCTCTGCTATGTGCGTACATTGTAAATTATTCCAGAGGAAATTTCATTTCCTGAGTGTGTTATAATGATGAGGGAAATTTGGTGTCTTTTCCTCTGGGATTCAAAGTTACATACTGCATGTCATGGACTGTAGAAACTGCAATGGCTCTGTCTTCTTTTTTTTCATGGAACTCTTAATTTATCTCTAGTATTATATGATTGTCTTAAAAGTCAGTAACCACCAAATTCAGTAGTCATATGTATTGCCTGTTCCTTTCCAGTCATGGACTACATCGTATCTTTTCCTGTCGTGGGATTGCCATCGCTGTCGAGGCCTTCTGGCAGAGGGGTCATCGAGAGATCACTGTGTTTGTTCCCCAGTGGAGACAGAAGAAAGACCCCAACATCACTGGTAAGAGTTGAGTGTTTCTGTGGCCTGTTGTCAAGCCTGGAGCAGATCTGTTTGTTCAGGTGGTGACTACTTTATTGTCTACTGTTTCAAGTTTAATGTTCTTCTTTCCTCATAGAGCAACACTTTCTTAATCAGCTAGAGGACTTGCGATTGCTCTCTTTCACTCCTTCCCGGGAGGTCTGCGGACAAAGGATTTCCTCACATGATGACAGGTAGGCATCCAGGGAGGCAAAGGCATGGATTTTTAATTCCAAGTGTAAAAAGGGTCTACAATGGTAACCTTTCTGGTCTCATCCACCCATCAAAAACTTCAAACGGATGGCTGAGATGTGAATTTACACTTTTTGGTACTGTACTGAGATTATCTGTTCTGTGGTTTACCTCCTACAGGTTCCTGCTTCATCTGGCAGAGAAGACAGGAGGCATCATTGTCACCAATGACAACCTGAGAGACTTTGTTAGCCAGTCCGAAGCTTGGAGAAATATTATCCAACAACGGTAAATTTATATTTATATTCTCCTGCTAAGTCCTACATTGTGGTCTCAGACATTAAGAAAGTAGGGCATGTTGTCTTATCACAAGCTAATTGTAACTGACTTTATACAGACTGCTGCAGTTTACCTTTGTTGGTGATCACTTCATGATCCCAGATGATCCTTTGGGAAAGCATGGGCCGCACCTGGAGCAGTTCCTACGCAAAGATAGCAAGTGAGTTAAAGGGGGAATTTGGCTGACGCTCTTATCCAGAGTGACTTACAATCATTAGCTACAGGGACAGTTCCCCTGGAGCAACTGAGGGTTAAGTGTCTTGCTCAAGCAGGTAGTAAGTGGGGTTCGAACTTGCGACTTTTGTGGTCATCGGTTTCACAGGCAAGTGTTTTACCCAATAGGCCACCCTATGTTATGTAAATACTGTCAGTAATCCAGTGTTGATTTATAGTTATTATATACCTGTGTTCATATATTTTGCAAATGTTCTTGGAAGAAGTGTGTGATGTCATCTTCATCTATTCTTTATCTAGGCGGAGTCTTGTTACAGATCTACAAGTCCCACGTCCCTACGCTCAGACGCTTCAGTCAGTAACACATTCACCCTTCCCCTCCCACTCAAGACAGCCTTCCCATTGGCCACATTCTGGCCCACCTGACTGGCACCCACCTCGCCCATCCTCTTCTCCGCCTCCTTCTCAGCGGTCGCCTCTGGAAACTACAGAGCTGAAGAGGAAGTTGTACGACATCTTCCCTGACCAAAAGCAGCGAATTGACCGCATCCTCAACGATAACCCGTACATGAGGGACCTGAATGCACTGTCGGGCCTATTGCTGGGCTGAGCACTACACTTCAGTTTGAATGGGGGGAAAGAAAAAAAAAAACCTTTGAATGTTGAAAAATGTACAGTCCAAGTGGCATATATTTGATGTACATATTTATTATGAATAATCTTCTGATAATTTATCTTTAAAACAAATCTTTGTTCTAAAAGGTGTTCCAGCCAAACAGCTTTGGTTAAACTGGCTTTGCCAAAACGACAACCAAACTTTTTTTCTCTTTTGATATGTTTGCTGGTTTAATGGCAACATCAACCTTGGTTTTAAATATTGACCTTTTTGAAACTGCAGATCCATTTTTCTTGAAGTGTACAGCAGAGAGTAAAAGAATATCTGTAGTTTAAAGTGCCCCACTGAAGTGCCCTAAGAATCTGTTTGGAGTATGGACCTGATCATCTGATCACCCAGGTTTACTATGTGCCATGTTTTAAAATAATGACGGAACTGTTTCCTGTCTAGGAAGCTCTCTGGAGACCCCCCCTACCCCACCCAAATGACTTATGGTCTTTAAAATAGAATACACTGAAGCTTGAACTGTAGGTCACAATTTTTGGTACTCCTCCTCCTTTCTCTCAATTGTGCAACACATGGCTTTACAAGCAGTGACTTCAGACATGAAACCACCCAGTTGACCAAAATGTTCATTGCAGTAACTGAGCTCTCCAGCAGAGGGCTGTATCAGATTTAAAACTCTTAATCAGTGTTGCTACAATGTCCATACTGATATCTGGAACAAAACCTAATGTACAGTTGTGTAAAAAGAAAAAAGATTTATTTGGAGATCTTTCTATATGTTGCCACTACAATGGTAAAATTGCACACCTGTCAGTGTCTTTGTTTCCACCCTGTTAACCTTTTATGCTGTATTCATTATGTGCAGCAGTTGGTCTTAATTTGTGAATTTATATTTTGGGGACTTCTGGGATTTGTCTGAAACAGAGAAGGGAAGACACATGCAAGCAGCAGATTATCCTGGTGAGCTGTGGGTATCTCACAGTGAGGCTGCCGGCTCCTGGTTTTCTAGATGACCGTGTCAATAAAGGCCATTTCTGTGTTTACTAGACAGACACTCTTTTTTTGATTATTTTTTGTCCCACCTGCAAGGACATGTAATTAGAACTATACATACTTATCTCTAACCATGCTTTTATTCCAAAAATCTGATGCAAAGCAGATCAAAGTTCTAAAATTGCTTTACAGGAAGGTCATAATGTAGTTTTAGTGATTCTCTTGGTGTTAAAGAAAAAAATGTGACATTTAGAGGCAAGGACAGATCAAACTAAAACAAATAGAGCGGTTATTAAAAGCTAAATTAAAGATGTTAATGTTTTTGGTGCTTTCACAATATTCTGTTGTTCTGAAGCACAAACAGAAAGAATCCCCTTAATTTTTCTGTATGGGTTTTTGCAGAAGGCTAGTACCTGCAGGTCTAAGAAACAGATATTCAGTGAGGTTTGCAGGTGCTCAGCCATTTATAACTTTACTAGAAGTAAAAATCCTGTGATGAATGATACAGGTAACTAGTGCAGTTCTTTCCAAATAGAGGCAATGTAAGCTGTCTTGTTTTGGTTAGGTTCCAAGTAGCTATGTAAAAGAGCCCAGTAAAGAGAGCAGTAATGGGTTCAGCTTTTTCTGCTGTGGACTGGTGACATATCAAGGGTGTTTCTCCACCTTTTGCCCTGTGAGTGCTGGGACAGGCTCCAGCAACCCTGGTAAGGTTGAGCATGAACAGAGTAGATTTCTGAGGAAAAATTCTTATTAATTAGACTAAAATAATATACTCTTTTTCATGGCATTATTGTAAATGGAGCCTTGCTGTTTGAGAACATCATGTGTCTGTAGTTAAGCTTTCCTCCAAAGACGATTTCTTTTATCTCCTCGTTAATCCGAGGCTTTTTGAGAAAGCGAGTTTTTCTTCTGTTTGGCAAGTGCAAGAATGTCAAGAATTTCCTTTCGTCTAGCTTTCGGATTAGAAACCAGAGGAGATAATGGTGTGTGTTATGGTGCATTATTTTAAACATTTTAAACCTTGTAACCATTTTTAACAAAACACTTTATTCTTAACTTTAAAAACCACTCAATAATGGCCTGACCATTACAAATGAGGGATGTGTTTGTCTAATAAATTCTGTAGCATTACTGTCCAAAAAAAAAAAAATCTCCATTAAATCATGTTTATGTTCTTTAATAACAGCTTGGATAGTTCAGTACAGCAGTGTTAAATGTGCCATGCGTTCTTTTGTTTTTGTTTTTTTTAACGTAATGCTCTTTGCAAGGTAAATGCAGTTCAATCCTCACAGATGTTCTAACATCTCATGTAAGATTTTCCGGATGAGTAGAGAGGGACAAATTTGGATAAGCAATAAGCAGACTTTTGGTCATATAGAGTCTTACAGCTTCCTGAATTCAGCTTAGTCTTGGGCTACATTGTTACATCAAAAGTCAATGGTGTAAAAGTAATTGAAAAGGTTCTGTAGTCTGGACTCAACCTCAGTCTATGATTGGGAAAGCCGTCCATAGTCCATTCAGTATGCATCTCTGTCATTTGTGGGAGTCGAAACAAACAGTAGACGGAGAAGTTTTCATTTCCTGTCTTAGTTGACATTGACACTCAGGATTAGATGACTTAAGATTATTAAGCGTCATACTAAAATATTGATACTTCTAGTCTTGACCAATCTTCATGAGAAGCGATCCTCACACAAAAACGTTGATACTAAGTGTTGTCTTTAAATAGTAAGCATATCCACCTTTAAACAAAACTGAAAAGCGGTCTCAGCCCACCGTGACTTTCTACCAATGCCAGTCTTCACAGCTATTATCTAGACTTCGTCAGATTGTTGTCCTCAGAGCTAGGGTAAATCTATAGCGTGTATCTGTGGCAAGCCCCAGCTCTTTTCATCATTGATCAGCCTGGGGAACCCAGGGTTAGTTTTTTTCACTCCGCCTGTGAGGGTGTCCCTACTTTACATTGTAATCAGGTTTTCTCAGGTTGCGTTAGAGCTAAATGCTGAGCTTGTATTTTGAGCTGAAGGGTCACCTACACTCTGGAGTAAGAAGAGAACACCACCTGTTTGGAAATAGCCTGTTGTAGTGAATGCAGTAATGTGATTATGCTAGCATGGGGGAAACTGCCCTCTTTGTGCACAATTTAAAAAAAAAATGATGAAGGGGTGGACCACATCAGATATATAACATTAAATTACATTACATTTACTTGGCAGATGGTCTTATCCAAAGTGACAGTATTCGGAAACACTTAAGTTTCAGGACAGTGTGAGAACCAGATGAGAGCTCGAAGTGCTAACATCTTTGTGGGTATAGTGTGAGAACGTGCATGATTCAAGATTCAAGATTTTTTATTTGCCATTTGTGCATGAGACCAGCAGTCCATGCACATTGGAATTCTTGTGCAAAGCTCTCTCCAAGCTCTGACTGACCAAGGCTGATAGGAAAAAAAAGCAGAGAATAGAGCAGTCTACTAGTAGTATATAAAATATAAAGATATATATATAAAGTTATAAGTATCACTGTACAAGAGGGTTATCTACAAAGTCAGAGATCTGCTCTGACTGAATTTTGATAGGTGCAGAAGCAAGGCTCTGCGGACTGGCAGGAACCATATTTTAAAACTATCACTTTTAAATCACTTTTTTTAAAGGTTTTCCTTACCTGAGTGTTGGTACCTGGCAATAAACCTACTTGCCTTGACTTCTGAGGTGTATTCAAATTAACTCCCATCTAGCAAATCATTTAAACGTCTCTTATGCATTTTTATTACTGTATTTCAGCGCTGGCTCTTATCCCTGGCAGTATCTTAGCTCAAAGGCATCTGGGACCTGTTGTAAAAGCTATGGATACATTCCCCTAGTGGACAACAAAGCACTTCTGTAATATCAGCATCCAAAAAGCACCATAAATGTAAATGTAAATGTAAATGATAGTGTTCATTCAAATCTTTAGTGCCAGTGAATTAATGAGACATTAATTCACTTTTCAAAATTAGCTCGCAGCTCTGGTTACTGAAACACTCCTTCTTTTATGAACAAAT
This sequence comes from Hemigrammopetersius urotaenia, assembly GCA_037974485.1. Lineage (NCBI taxonomy): Eukaryota > Metazoa > Chordata > Actinopteri > Characiformes > Alestidae > Hemigrammopetersius > Hemigrammopetersius urotaenia. The sequence goes on from JBBPDC010000019.1 coordinate 14,373,300, forward strand.
ATGGATGGAAGATTGAAAGTTTATTTGTTTCGAGTCCCCTGTTTGTTTCTATGGTCAGTACATTTCCAAAATTGTATTGGTGTTTGCTTTGTCCTTCTCAGGGTCTGATCTATTTTTGGAGCTGTGTGCTCCAAATACTATAATGGATTACACTTGGTCTTAGGGTGAAATCTCTGCCCCAAAAGCTTTATAGCCCTTGCTGTACCATCACGCAAACATAAAACATACAGACACAGTTTCACATTAACTCCCGATTTAAAGAGATCTTATTAAAAAAGTTAATAAGAGTCAGTTGACAGAATGATTTTTTAATTTTATTATTTATTTAGCTCCTCAACAGGACATGTGCTAGTCAATTATCCAATAGTCATCACGGTGGGGCTAGTGCATGAATTGTGGGTTAGCCTAATGGGTTTCACTGCAGTTGTACTGTCTCCCCATACTGACATATTTAATCCTGCATGCCTCTCTTATTGCAGTGTTTAATCCCACTTAACTCTTTGCTTATCCCTTCTGTCATCTAAGAAGAATCCCTATTAGTATTGAACTTCCTCTGTCAACAAAATAAGAGAGGAGCAACATTAGGTATCACTTGAATGTGTTTGGAAATCACACTGTTTGGATGCACATGGTGCAAATTATATTTGGGGAAGAGACTAAAAACCACTACACTTAAGCCAACAGAAAAAAGTACTAAAAGAGAAGACGTCTGTTGGGAGACTAGATAGAACATGATAAACCATAATTTAATTTTCTCTTCACCTTCTTAACTGCAAGAAAGCAAAAAAACAAACCACCTTCTCTGTTGTTTTCAGGGAGAAAAACCCAACTACCTTTAACATTCCAACATTCCCAGGCAATTCCCTTAATATCTCCTCCCACCAAATTCCCCCTCTCCTCCATCTGCTTCTCCTAACTAGTGTCTCTCTTTCTCTCCCCTTTCCTCTCACACAAACAAACACAAATGGTGGGACAATGTGCTTACATAACCACTAAGTAATCCCCTACCAGGCCTCTCCCACCCCTCCCATCTCCGCTCCTTCTGCTACGTTTAAGCTCACCCGGCCATAGTGGGCCAGTTCCGTCTGCTGGGATTACCAGCGAGGAAGTAATGGACCCCTTTAATCTTTAATCATAAACATGCCACTGCAGACGCGTTTACTTTTTCAGAGTGTGCAGGACTGAGAGACCAACACAACAGGCGGTTTAGTGTAAAACATGAGTGCGACGAATCAGAAGCATGGGCTCACGTGCAAGAATGTTACTGTGGAGTGTTTACTGAATAGACTCAGTGTGTGCAGCAAATATAAGGCTGTAGGAAGATGTGAGTATAGAGGTTTACAGATGAAATGAGTTTAGTTACAAATAAGTAGCCCAGGCAGTCCTACAGTATAGCATACAGAGTTGCCAGTTTTTAAGTGTACCTCTAACTTACACTCACTGCACATCTTCCCCCCCGTGGGCTTGCAAATACTGACTGTAGCCCATTTGTTGCTGCATACTCACTCTACCCACCAGTGGGAAAGGAGCATCAGTGAACTAACGCTGGCCTGACAGTTGGGTGGCAGATCATTCACAGCCCTGAACCCACCTGTAGAGAGAATTCACCTCATTCCACCCCTTCACACGTATAAGGGAAGGGTGTTTCCATGAGTTCCCTGACAAGGCAAGTACGAGCGGAGGCAGCAGTCACACTGATGCCTCCAGGAGCTTCACTTTGGAGAGGGAGAGAGAAGCAGACCGAGTGTTTTTACTGAATACACTGTTTTGACTTCTCCATGTGGTATGCCGGCTGCACCCGTGGCTCAGGGAGGGGCCTCTCCCTTCCCTCCATCTGCTGCAGAGCCACAAACAATGATGTCATTTCCTCTTGGCGGCTGAGCTGGCAACTTTGGGAGCTGAAAAGAAGGCAGGGGCAGACTCATCATGTAAGCCTGCTCACTTTTACGGCCATTGTGTAGCTACAGGCCCTTCCAAAGTGCTGCACTCTAAGAGCATTTACGCTGTGTTTACCGAGAGGGAGGGAATGGCACCATGGCAGGGACTGGAGTTTCTGTTTGTGAACAAATGATTCATGATGGTATTAAACCTCTGGAAATATCATGACATCTTCTGTTCAGATTTGACTGAATTTCAAACAGTGATACAGGTGTGATGCACAGACCATGGTATCTGTACACACAGTCTCTGTTTCAGTGAACCTTCTCATTTCAACTGACAGTCAGTCTGTTTGCTGAAAGTATTAGTGGTTTCCACTAAGCATTTTGTTTAATTATTTCTGGTATACTTTAGCCTTTTTACAACATGAAAAGGTAATTGTAATGTATTTTGTTGACATGGCTTTTTAGAAGAGGTCCAACAACAACAACAATTTAAAAAGTGTCTCCAATTACTTGAAGTGACTTTTATTCCTCTGTTAGGCAAAAACCATTGGATAAGGGAAATAGCAAGACATACTAGACTTTGTATAATATTCTGCTGTCATTGATATATGTGGCTTGGTCTGAAACTCTTTGCAGTAGCTATCATTTTGCCTTGTCAAGCTATAGGCTGCCATAGGCTATCACCAATGAGATACTTTTCACAACAGTAATGTTGTGAAAGGTCTTTCAATGCTCCTCCTAGACAGACTACTCTCTGGAGTCCTTAGCCAGTAAATTATGTATAAACTTAAGAAATAGGTTGGTGTGGGACACGCAACTGGATAGGGAAGGTTAATTACACCACATTGTACACTTTTAACTCTGAGACTGCTTTGTGCCACCACTCTAATACACCTATCTTTGCGTTTACATCTCAAAATGTATGTTAAACATTTCTTTCTAACCCATGATAAGCTTTTCTCTTAGGTAATATCCTACATTGTTTTTTTTCCTAGAGTGCATAACACTATATGGACAAAAGCCTGACCATTACACCTACAGGGACATTGCATTCAACCACAGATTTTAATATGGTCTTCCCCTTTGCAGCTATAACAGCTTCCACTCGTCTTGAAAGGCTTTCAACAAGATTTTGTGGGAATTTGTGTCCATTTATTCTGTAGAGCAATGATGTTGGATGAGAAAGCCTGGCTCACAATCTCTGTTCTAGTTCATCCCAAAGGTGCTCTGTGCAGCCCAGTCAAGGTCTTCCAAACTGGACTCATCAAAACTTTATGGACCTTGGGACACAGTCAGGCTGGAATAGAAGAGGGCTTTCCCCAAACACCGTGTCCACAAGGATGGAGGCATGGCGTTGTTCAAAATGTCTTGGTATAAGCATTATCATTACCCTTTGCTGGAAGTAAGGGGTCTACCCAAACCCTGAAAAACAGGTGTGTCCGAATACTTTTGTTTATGTAGAATATTTGTCAATGTAATGTGTACAGCGCCTCTAGTGGTAATCAGCTGGACCTCTATTTCAGCAGCCCCGAGCTGAGACCGCGGCTGCCGGCGACAGCGTCTACGTTCTACCGACAGACATTGTGCGGATTATTCGTTTGGGTTTTTTTTTATTTGTATAAGCACAGTTCTCTAGAGGTAAGCGTGTATCTCTGTACTCGCCAATTCGGCTGTTTATTGGTTTTAGCTGGCTTTGCTAACGGTGTTAGCTTCGTGTTTCGAACAACAGTTAGCCAGCGCTAGTTAGCTTATAAACATAGCAGGCTGGTCTGACATTAAAGCTTTCATATTGCTAACCCAAACGCATTTTTTCGTCTCTGTAAGTAAGAGCAGGCTTCAGTAAACAGCTCTGAGTTCTCTCACTGTGAGGAGAATGTATTACTGGTATTATTTTGGAGCCAGCAACGTTAGCTAGCCACTGAAACGGCTAGCAAGATGTACGAATTGTACAAGCTTGCTGCTTTTCTCGTGTATACAGAAAACGGGGCAGATAAATGTGAATGTAGATTTTGGAATGAGCTCCAGTACCTGTGTTGAAGAAATCATCACTAGCACATAGTTGATGCTACACATTTGCAGTGCTGTTATTGTGAGCTGAGGTATTCTGTTCTTGATATACAGAGCTGAGGCCTTGGTGGTCTGTATCACGACCCTGTTACCAGAATCACATCCTTGATCTTATGAGGCTGTCTGCTTAGCCTGTCTGTTGAACCGTCTAAATAATTCTATGTGAAGACTAATCTGACATGTAAAGATCGCCGACTCATCAAATAGCACACCAGCCACTATTTGCTTGTTGTGATGCACCGTTAGCTCCGGGTAGACTAAAAGGTGACACGAGTTCTGTAACCTGTTGTGAGCAAGGGCTGTCACTTTCTGTCGGAAAAGGGACTGTCTATAAGAAAAGGAATATGAATGTTGCGGATAGTTTCTCTTGCTCTACCAGGGCCTTTTTATTCCTCAGGATTATTCTGAGCTGCCTGATGTGTGACTGAGGCGTTTGGTGGTTGTCAGAGAGATCGAGTGGTTTGTTTACAAGGCAACTGGGGCTCAAAACGATGCTCGGCTTTCATTCTGAATGCAGATCGAAACTTGAGTTGTTGATTAGATTTGGAGAATGGAGGACTTTAAAGATCGAGCTCAGGTCGCTGTGTCCCACACGCAGTGTTAGATTAAATCACAGTGTGTGCACTACCTGCTGATCCGTGATCTGTGCCAAGATGGCGCGGGTCAAGTAGCCCTAGCAACAAAACAGCCTGCTGTCTGCAGCGACCTTCAGACTAACAGGAGTGGTGATGTTCTGTATTTTTTTTTTTTTTAAATAAATGTGCAGTTTGTGATGTTTTTAGAAGACAAAATTCAACCATCGAGAAATGAGATGTTCTTGGAGGTTGGTGGCCTAGATGTTCGGGGATTCCCCCTGTGATAAATACCCCGCGGCTGAATCCCAGGACTCCCAGTGGCACCACTGAGGTATCCTTAAGCAAGGTACCACCACCATACACGTTCCTTGGTGCCCACTGCTTCAATTGGTGAATGGGTTAAATGCAGAGAAGAATTTCTTGCTTTTCAGGCTGTGTTCTGTGGTGTGTTCAGGTATAAGAAATGAGCACTTTAATTAAACTTGGTTCCATGCTTTAATGGTCCCCTCATGCTGGTTAATTGCAGAAGGCAGTTTGTGGACACTTTCTGCTTGTTTCCTGATATGCCCCTTTAAGGCCATCATCAGTCTGGAGAAACCTGAATTGAAATGGGTCAGTTATTGGGGAAGGGAGTTCATGCAGTGTTAATCTGCTGTGGTGACCCCTGATCAGGGTGAGCGGAAAGCCGAAGGCTGCTACGAAAGTGGTAGTAACTATTAATATTTTTATATAATCATAATTTTCATAATTACATCATTAGTTCATTAATACTGTGGATATCACTACATTATGATTGTCAGCATAACATATATACATGTAGTAGTAACATTATCAGTGGTAGTAGTAGTCGCCATAGTAGTGTTCCAGATGTACTGACAAACCAAAGCATCTATCTGTCGTCTGTTTGCATGCCAGCTGCTGTCTTTTGGACCAAGTGATTGAGTCTTATTGATCATGGGATGCCAGACTAGCCATGTGTGTGATGGTCATGCAAATGATTATTTGGCTGGCGCAGTGAATTCATTCTCTGCTGTGTAGGGCTGGTTAACTAATTTACACACTGGGCTCAGTCTGACCCTTAGTTTTCTGCAGTCTCACTGGCAGCTGCACGTACTAGGCCATGCACACAGGGTGTCCTCTTGCCAAAATGACAGCTGGTCCTTTTGAGTGAAGGGAGCCATAGAGCGATTATTTGCCAGCCCCTGGGTAATGACACGGTAATCTGTGTCTTTTTACAACTCCTGAGAAATGAGTACACTGCAGTGCTTTATTTGCTTTTTTCAATCACATACACTTTTTTTCCCCTTTGTTGCACTACAAGTTTGCCTCCTGGATAATCACTACACTGATCATAATGGCCATCTGTTCAAGAGTGACAAATAAGGACCTTGACGTGTGTGTGAGAGAGAGAGTGTCTGAGTTGGGAGGGTTCGGTCTTCTCATTCTGTCTGACAGTCTTCTTTTCACTGTTGTGAAGTGAAAGAGTTTAATTGTAAGGAATTTTGTTTTACATACTTAAAGATCTGTTTTAGGCCTTTGGCCTTGATGTGGCATTTTAATATTGTCTGAACCAAAAGTCAGCACTAAATAGCTTATTTTGTTTAACTGATGTCAACAGTAGCCTGTTCTGTGCAACCTAAAAGTTTCTCTTCCATTGTGCATTGTACTAACCATAACTGTCTCACTTGTTCAAAATACAATTAAGTATCTGAGCCATTTAATCCTGCTTTGAAGAGATGAGTGTGACTGTTTTTGCTTTGAGCGTTTTTAAGTCTGCAGACTTGAGAGCTGGCACAAAGCTGTTTACCAGTGTACAGTCAGAGTTGTTTACTCTCTGCTCATCCACCTACGTGCTTACTCCATGCCTGGGGTGCTGCTCTGCAGCTAGTGCTTATCCTGCTTTTTTTCCAGGCTAAATGCACAAAAAACACTGACTCTGGCACAGATTGATCTAATATTCAGGCCTTAGAGACTCTTTCCCTAGTTTATCACAAATCGGAGAAGGTGTGTTTTACTTAGTACTTGTTTGCTTGATTTTCCAGAGAAGGAGAAAGATGCACACCCTGCGTGGTCACATGGCTCACTGCGTGGGTCTGCTAATGGTTTCAGCTGCAGGTTACCTTAGCAGACTGAGTTCTGCACTTTCCGCTTATCATATTACCAGACAGGGCACTAATGGGCCCATGGTTAGAGTATCTTAAAGTTGAGGAGGAGGTAATAGATGGGATGGAATCTCTAATGAACTTTGTAGTTGAGAGTATGTTCTGCCTCATTGGGTCCTCTGTGTTTTCAGAGGAGAAAGATCCAATTTCTTTTCAAGTCAATCACCACTTGAGTTGGCCATCACCGCCACACCCCAGGAGGCTAAAACACTATTTATAATGCAAAGGCATGCTTAAGCCATAAAGTTACTGCATGCATGTTATTTACAGTGTGGAGGCTTCTGTCTTGATTAAAATGTTAGACTTCCAATAGTTTCCTTTTCTTTAGCTTCTTTCTTTAGTCTTTCAAATGAGAATTGATGTATTACTGTTATTGCAGAGAAACCCTGTCTATGTTGTAGCTTCAGTCCCTAAACTAGTTGTGTTTTGGGCTAATACTGTAATAGACTTATTTTGTGATTGGTTACAGAGACATGGGGGGGTGGGGACTTGGAGTCCACTGAGACTGATCAGATGACAACCATTTCCAAGACTATGGACAGTAAATAACCTTCCTTATCACGAGGGATACTCTTATGTCATTAGCATGCTCAGTGTGACTGAATAAAAGACAATAGGCATAAAGTTACTGCATGCATGTAATTTACAGTGTGTAGACATGTTCTATTTTAATTACATTACTATATGACCAATAGTTTAGTTTCTTTAGCTGTTTCTTTCAAATGAGAATTCATGTCTTACTGTTATTGAAGTGTAGCTAGTTAGTCCCTGTGGCAGCTTCAGTCCTTACACTAGTTATGTTGTGGCCTAATACTGTAATGGACTTATTTTGTAATTGGTTACAGTGGCATTGGGGTAGGGACTAGGGGTCCAATGAGATTGAACAGATGAAAACCATTTCCGAGACTATGGACAGTGAACCTTTTTTAGACCAGATCTGTTGGCCTTGTTTTAGCTATTGCTACATCACCACCTCACATTTAAACACAAAATGTAGTGCAAAATAAAGACATGAGTGAGAATAGCATCTTTTGCTACAGAAGTAAAAAACATATTGAGACCTATCTTGAATTTCTTGAAATATCTTTTTGCCAGATAGCCAACATATTCAACACCCTATTAATCCCTTAAATACATTATTTTAAATGTGCCTGTAATAATAAAATGGCTAAACACACTGTGTTATGATGACTTTATGTAACTGTATCTGATTACTCCTATTAAGCTCTTAGAGTGGGCATTAGTAGTCTTTTTTTGGTGTTTCAACTTTGATGTAACCACAGCTTCAAAATCGTGTTTTGTGTGAGAAAATATTCCCTGGGTGGAAAGCTGAAAAGCTGCTATGAAAATGCACCATGTAAATAAATCCAGGCATAGAAAAATAAAGTAAAGTAAATTGAATATGTAGATTACTTGATATAATAAATCATTAGCAGCAGCTATAATTTGCATGTTTTGATTATTTTGCTTGCACCAGGCTATTGAGCGTGCTAATAATTCGTAAATGGTGCTTTTGCAGGGTTGTAAAAGTGATTTGAAATATATTTCCTTTTTTTCCCCACTATGTAGAAAAGGCCATCTGTTTTTCACCTAAGAACAATGGCATTGATCAGTGTCTTTCATCTGTAAGTGTTTGCTCTGTCACCAAGGTGTGTCTTTCAGTTGTGATTTTCCACTGGGAACTTGTTTTGCATCCTGCAGACTGAAGTTCACTGAAGTTCAGTTTTACCAGTTGATGGTAATCATACTGTGTATATTTGCTTTGTACCAGTATTGGAACAAATTGCAAACAAACAGAGAATCTTTCTCTCTTTGTGTCTCTGAATGTCTGAGCATTTAAATGCCATTCATTTTCATATACCAGCTCCTGGGTCTGTCAATGTTGTCGTTGGGCAACCTGACTTACAGACATACGCTCCAAATCTGAAACCCCATAAAGAAACACCTTTGTGCACGCGCACAAATTTCCTGTGTTTTGGGGGCGGGGTCTTACTCTTCTGTCCCGGGTATGTTATAAAGGCATAACCATTTATATTTATTAATCATATTTATCTTGCTATTGTAGAGGGCTGCCACTCATATTTGATTTTATGTAATGTTGTTTTATAGATACTTTGCCCTCTTTTCTTTACAGAAGCATTTTATTGCTGAAATGACATACCATGTGTCTGTGGTGAATCTCAGTGATGTTCTTGAACACTGGAACAGAAATAAATACGCATGCAAGTATAACCCCAGACTAAGTTCATTTAGTGAAAAAGATGCAATAACATATTTTAGGAGAACAACATGGAGTAGCTTACACATGGTTGTTGGAAGTTGTTTCACCCTTTATTGTTTGTCTTTGATGCCAGAGAACCTCTTGTGTTTTTGTATTCTATTTTACTTCATCTTAAATGCATTACTTAAGCTGGAACCTGTTCATGTTAGTAAACAGTAAAATTGTTTCTGTTGGTTTTATATTAGGGATGGGGGAAAAAGGTAATTCTGCTATGAGTCAAGCTCTCAGTGAATAGGCCCATATTTACCTTGGAAATATGTGAGCTTCCTATTGTAGGATCATGCATGTAGGATCCAGCCCTGGTCCTGGAGGCCCCCTTTTTCCCAACTCACCTATTACAACTACTTAACATGCCTTTCCTTGGATGGAGTGGATGTGCAAGGGCAGGCCTCCAGGTCTGAGGTTGGAAAACATTGGTTACGCTCTTCCAGCCTGGCCTGTCATCGTTTGATCCAGACGCCTTTGCATCTGCCCTTTTGTCAAGGTGAAACTTTCAACAAAAAGATCAGTCACATGCGCACTTACTTAAAAGGGGCTGTGATTTGTTGTCAGGTCTGTACTATCACAAGGTCACTGATTTTTCAGTTTTAGTGCTTAGTGGGTGGTTTAAAAAGGTGGTGGTTCTCTCTGTTTCTCCCTCACACAAAGCAGTAACATATTCATGCAGGCCTTTTCTGCTTTGATCACAATCTTGACACCGCATTTATATAGCCAGGGTGTTGAGGAGGTTCTATAGTATGCAGACAAAGTGGTGGGCTCGGGATCCCATCTCTCGGGTGTTATGACCGAAACAGTGAGCTCAAAGGTTATATGAGACAATCTGTGCCTTGTGGTGTCTGCTTCTGTTTTTTTTACTACATAACAGTCATCTGTGGCATGAACAGAAGCTCCAGAGGCAGAAAGGTCAAGTGTTTCAGCAGACTACTTGGAAGCGTGAATGCGCGTGTGGTTGTGTGTAGTGCTAGTGGTTTATTTTGGGTGATGGTGAGACAGTAAAGTTGGCAAGTCGGATTAATGGGGTTGTGATGCACCAATTGCTCCTACTTTGTTGCTTATTATTTATTTCATTGTGTTTCTTTACTGTGCCAATCAATTCCAAATGACAAATTGGAGTTTTTTAATGATAAAACTGTAATCATTCTAATTACACAGTGCCTGCTTTGTTTTTGCTAAATATTAGTAGGTGTATTGTGTTCTTACAGTTTCATTACTGCTTTCCTGCTGTGCCCTCTTCTGTAGATTTTGGTGTAGTGCTGCAATATTGGAATGTCTCTTTGTCTGAGCCGCATGCTCAGAGGAGGTGGAGCGGTGTGTAATTTGACACGAGCCAGGCCCAGAAGCAGGGCCTCACTCCTCCTTCTCTCCAGACACACAGGCATGCAGGGGCACAGGGACACACACACACACACACACACACACACACACACGGAGAGAGTGGGAGAGCATGTCAACTTCATTCTGACATTCGACTCCTCAGCCCACAGGCTGTATTGCAGCCAGACAGGACTCTGCCTTCTTTCTCTGCGGAGATTTGTCCCTGCTCGGCCTCAGCGAGTTCGTCCTTAGTCTGCTCTGGAGTTCTTGCTGGATTCTTGGGCAGGCCCTGGGAGTGGTCCGTCACACTGGTGCTGGAATGTGCTCTTGGACGAGGGGGAAAAGTTGCCTCTCTGTTGTTCTTCCTCTTTTCCTTTCGCTCCCTCTGTCCTTAGGCTCCCATTTAAGCTTCCTGCCAAGCAGCCAGAGCTGGATACACTTGTGTAACATTCCTGGATTACAAGATTTGTATTAATCTTTTTGCGTTTCCACCTTGTGCTTTTCCTGGGCTGTATTCTAAAGAGGATTTTTGCCTTCAAGACATAAGTCTTTTGCTCTGCAGTTTAAACAATCGCTTGGATTTTTCACATGATTTTCTATGCATGCCTATGTAAGGGGCTAGGCTTCTGTCCTTCACAGGGAGTGTCTAGGAGTGGACAAAATATATACATTGGAGCAGTGATTTCATCTGGCCTCACTAAAAAAGAGAGAAGTGAGAGAAGTTCAGAGACCGGACTGAAGGGGCCCTCTGTTGTGGGCTGTTTTGTTTCTATGGAAAGAGCGCAATGAAGAGTCCCTCTGCTCCCCATGTCGCCCACTGTTAGGCTACAGCCTGTGTACTCATGGAAGGGGGTGCTCAAGCTCTTTACATGCATAGCTGCCCGAACGACCAGCAAGCCTAAAGGTAAAACAAGCCCACCGCATACTTACTGACTCCAATCTCTACCCCTGCGTCACACAGCCCGTATGGAATGTTGTCGGTTCACGTGTCTCACGCCCTCCCAACACCCCAGACTTGGGTTTAGTGTTCATGTGAATAGGGAGAAAACCATATCAAGAGCCTTATCCTCTCTTACCTCTGATTGATTTCCATGATTGTTGAGGGGTGTGTGTGCACTTACTGAGAGGTGCTTCTGAGGACAAAAAGGGAAGTTTTCTGTTTAGAGAAAAATGCTATTTACGTTTGCACGGTTTGCCTTAAAATTCCTGTCATCTCTGACCCAAACTCAACTTTTTAGTAAACTTTGTGTCTCTGTGTGTGTGCTTTTGTGTATTTGGGCGGAAAGGCACTATATGACTTGACTGTTTTGTAAAATATAGTTTTAAAGATCTGTCATAGCCATTGTCCTTTTAACTCTACTGTTTGTTTGTAAATGTGTGTTTAACTAGTAACAGTGAGTGTTGGTAGTAAACGGTCTTGTCAGGCTGTACAGTCAGGGCAGGCTGGGACACGCCTGCCCACCCAGGCTTCTCTGTGAACCATGCAGTGGGTTTATCTGAACTCCATGTGTGCCATTAGTTCTGAGTTTTAATGCATGTATCAAGCAAAGTCTGCGTGCTTGCTGTTTTTGAGATTCTGAGAATGGGTATTTGCCTTGGGATGAGATTTCTCAAAGCGCTTGATTTTTGAGTGTCCTTTTTGAAATTCTCTGTGCTATGACAAAAGGTTTAATGCTGCAGCTCCTATCATCAGAGAAAATTTTGAATTTATATGCTGTTTATATTGCTGAGGCTTTAACTTTCCATGAGGTCATTTAATCTTGCACATTGATCAGTTGTAGAGCTTAAACTGGTGAAACTTTTGATTCATAGACGTTGTTTAGATCAGTGCCCAGCTTTAATATTTCCACAGACCTAAAGTGGTCAGATGTGGAGAAATCAATGTGAGGTCTGGCCATTATGGCACTTTGCATTAGTGTTGATCCCATGAGGGAGGGTGTACCCCTCAAAAAAAGGAAAAATTATTGAATCATATCCGTTTATTTATGCTGCTGTATTACATAGGGTTTTTTTCATGGATAATAAATCCACTTTTCAGTCATATTTAATCTCAATTTAAAGAGTTTTATTTCCATTTTAATCTATTTAAAACAATCAAATCTTTCTGACAGTTTTGTTAAAAAAAGAAGTTAATTGGTTCAACAGTATTCCCCCCCAACACATTATTAATTTTTCTGTGTCTTTCTTTCCAGAGGTGCACACATTTCAAGAGAAGAAGAGAGCCTTACTTGGGAATCATATGGACGAAGGCAAGTTCTCAGCATTTGTGTTTTGCTTTTGAAAATTTTTTAATTCATGGATATTTAAGTTCCTTGTAAAAGCTGGCAGTTGCTTTGTTGAGTTTTGTTTATGTGGGATGTTTTGTTTTTGATAACTTGTAAGGGCTGCTCATCTTTAATATGAGGGTTGGAAATGATTCTGAAAGCAAGGAAGGGTTATGCACCATGGAGTGAGAAATTGGTAATACACCGGTACTAGATGTGCGTGCGCCCGTGTGCGTGCGCCCGTGTGCGCGCGCGCCCGTGTGTGTGTGTGTGTGTGTGTGTGTGTGCGCGTGCGCCCGTGTGTGTGCGAGTGTGTGTGTGCGAGTGTGTGTGTGCCCGTGTGTGCCCGTGTGTGCCCGTGTGTGCGCGCCCGTGTGTGTGCCCGTGTGTGCGCGCCCGTGTGTGTGTGCCCGTGTGTGCGCGCCCGTGTGTGTGTGCGCGTGCGCACGTGTGTGTGCGAGTGTGTGTGTGCACGTGTGTGCGCGCACGTGTGTGTGCCCGTGTGTGTGCGCGTGT
>JBBPDC010000019.1:14387317-14400000 GCA_037974485.1 Hemigrammopetersius urotaenia
GTTTGCGTATAAAGAGCCGTACGCATCTTTTAGGTCCCGTTTTGTGCGTACGCAACGGTTATAAATGAGACCCCTGGACTTAACCATTTATTATAGTCCCTTCATATATACATCATCTTCGTAACCGTTATTAGTAGGGATGCACCGATTGCAATTTTCTTGTGTGATCGGCCGATACCGATTTTTCAGATACCGATTTTTTTTTTTTCCCAGATAGCAGAAAATTAGAGCTGCTGCATGTAGTCAAAGACAACGACACAAAAAATGGGTTTCAACTTTTTTAATGTAACGTGGTAGTTTCCCTGTTTACTGGTTACTTTTATAATAGTGACATGATAGTGGCAGCTCTACAGCAAATACAAACAAAAATCGAATTTTCTTTAACATGAAGCTTTTTTTTTCATAACAAATTTTCTTTACAAATATAAATAAATAAACCCACCCAAAAAAGATCGGTTTGAAATCGGCAATACGTGTGAGTGATCGGCCGATCACCGATCAGGCCAAAAATCGACTGTTTCCGATCACTGGCCGATCGATCGGTGCATCTCTACTTATTAGTGGTCTGCCACATGACCCTGTTGCCTGGCTATGCTTGGTTGGTGGAGTATTCTTGGTTCAGGAGTGGCACTGCGCACACTTACGAACGCACCATTTCAGCATTATTGCTAATGCTATGGTTTGGTATGATCCTTCACCCTGGCAGTGCGAGAGATAGAGTAAATATGGAAGTATACTGAAAATGTAATTTGTAAAGAAAGAGTACATTCCACATATACACCAAGTGTGAGCCCACTTTATGCTTGGCACCTCAGGCCTTTGTCTCTCCCTGCAGTTGTAATTCCATTAGAGGAGCTGACATTAGGGCTGCTCAAGCCACTTCCTTTGGGGTTCCAGGATTTCCTGTGTTATGCGATGGGCTCCAGGCTTTCCACTTGCACAGCAGTTCAGCTCTCCTTTTTCCTGGAATAAGAGAGGTGTGACGGGCCTCTTGAGTTTCAGACAACAGTGAACCAAGAATACATGTAGACAAAAATACTAGTAGGTGTTTAAATCAGCTGAAATGCTAATGCTAATTTCATGTATGATTTCTTGACCTTTTTCATTATGTGGCATCTTGTAGTTGTGATGTTTCTTGTTGACAGTTATTTTGCCTAAAATTGGTGGATCATGTAAACGATTAATCAAAACACACGGCTGGTACATGTATGAAACCGTCTGTACTGTGAGAAGCTGAAGTCTCACATGTTTATTGTAGATGCAATCATCTAACATACTATCAAACTGCTAAACGTCCCCAATTTTAATTTATTTATTTGAAGGGATGCATGAATAGAATTTTGTGGTTTTGTTGAAAAGTTCTACCAGTTTCAGCAAGTGCATTACAAAAAATGTCTGGTTTGTAAGAACTAATGGACTATGTCCAGCACAATGACCATGATGTTTTTTTGTTTTTTTTAATATATTTTTTTGAAGAAATTTTGGCATTGGTTCTACAAAGTGGAGTCATTCCAGACAGAAATGAAGTGGTCTGATAGGGCCTGAATCTGTAATACTTTAGACCTTGCTGGAAAGCAGTCAAGACTGCTTCCATGTTTTTAAGACATATCTTGTTGCCAGGATTAAGTATTAGACACTTGTCAGGGGTTCAGTGCTTAGCCTCTGCTTTCTGATTGATCAAAGTAACCTGAAATGATCCACATGGAGGATTTTTTCCCCCCCTTTCTTGCTCCGTGGCAGCTGTAGCATGTTATGTACTCTGACCGTGCCGTATAAGTTATCATCTATAAAGAAACCTCTATAAACCATTTCTTTTCTCAGCAAAAGTGAGGAAAGTGTGATAGGCCCTTCATCCTGCTCGTTAAATGACATGAATCAGTCCATCTGTCACATAAGCCAAACCAAACAGAGCAATGTTGTCTCATGAGCAGTGTATACTGAAGTGTGGCTGTGCCTGCCTCTCTGCACCCTCTCTGAGTGGGAGGTTGGCGGGCCTCAGTTTCACTGCCATTTCTGTGGCAGTGTCATTTAACAGCAGACGGGCACTTTGCTGTTCTCAGTGTTTCAGCAGAGCCTGTCGTGCCAGCAGCTTTCAACACACGTCTCTGTGTACACACACTGCGTTATTGTGTCCTTGGTAACTAAAATAATGTTACTTATTACACAGACCACTGTCCACCAGACTGGGTTAAGTTTACTTCCTACATATAAGAAACTGACTTCTTACATATTAGATGCATTCGACACACGATGAAGAATAAGAGTAGAGAGTAGGACTGAATAGTAATTTCAAAAGCACAATTTTGAAATTTCAGAACTATTTTCCAAATAATAATTTTCCAAACACCATTAATGAGCCTGAGACCTGTCCATAGATAAGTTACACCAATCAGATACAGTAAACATCCATATGATGCATACATGCACAATTAACTAACTACCCGTGAGACACACTAAGTTGGTATTGGATCCTAAAGCCAGATAAAGTAGACATGCTTGTTCTCTTGGCAAAACAGGTCTTGACCTTAATCTTTTCAGAAAATAATTTGAATAGATTGAAGTCACATTAATGGTGTAATAAGAGAGCGTGTGAGAACCTGAGGTGTGATGGCTGTTTATCTTCATCTGCTTTAGCTTTCTGCCCCTCAAACGTCAGACTCTGTATTTGGGGCTAGCTGCGGGTCTGTTGTGCTCTGAGCTAATTTTGTCTATGGCTGCTGCACCCAAAGAGCAGCTCAGTAAGAGGGCTAAAAATACACAGGGCTTGATCACAGCAGATGTGTTTACATGCAGCCACTGAGCACCAACATGCACAGCTAGCCATCAAACCCTCCTCCCACACCTATCACTGGGACTCCTCACTCACGGCCATTATCTCTTTTAATATGGGCTCATGTTCCCCCACACTGGTAACTGTGCTCTGGCACAGTGGTGCTGTCTGAGAAACAGGTGTACACCCAGTGCTGCGTAGTGCTATAGGCAGTCAGCTGTGGCTTACATAAAGCAGCACAGTATGGGGCCTGGGTCACGCCCTGCTTCTGCCGTGCAACGAGGAACATTTTGCCGTGATCTCAGCCTCCTCCTCTCCACACACACACCACACTCAGTTGCCATAGGAACGCTCCTTTAGCAGACATGCGTCCTGGCAGCTAACTGAGCCCGCTCTCTCTGCGTCTGCTTTTTACAAAAGCGTGGAAATTGTGTCCGCGCCAAAAATAGCCGCCCAAAGCACTTCCTGGAGGCCCATGTCTGACTTTATCAGTTCAAGTAGACCACAATATTTGGGAACTGTTCAGTAGAAATAGACAAACATCTTTATTGCTGCCTCGCACCACTCAAGACAGTATGTAGCTCTGTTGTGCTGCACCAAGGCAATTTGAATCTATGGGAGGAAAAATACAATCCAAGTCTGTTTTTGCACAGAGGGTCAAATTCCAGCATCATGGAGATTGAATGTGACAGTCTAATGTTATTCCCAATTGCTCTATATGCTGCTGAAGTGCTGCCAGGTGTATCACTCGACCTCCCTATAGCACTAAGCACCTTGAGCAATGTACTGTCCCTACACTCTGCTCCCCGTGCACAGTGTTTACACTGTGCTGTGGTGTGTTCATGCATGACAGAATGTTCACTTCACATACTACAGAGCATAACTTTTGTTTCTTGTTTTCTTCTTTCTCCTCTTCCTTCACTCTCTACCCCTTTTGCCTGTCTTGTCTTCAGAAATGAGTCGCCAGACCGCCACAGCGCTGCCCACAGGAACTTCCAAGTGTGCCCCCTCTCAGCGCGTTCCCACCCTGTCGGGCACCACCGCCTCCAACAGCGACCTGGCCAGCCTGTTTGAGTGTCCCGTCTGCTTTGACTATGTGCTGCCCCCGATCCTACAGTGCCAGAGTGGCCACCTGGTGTGTAGCAACTGCCGGCCCAAGCTCACCTGCTGCCCCACCTGCAGAGGCCCCCTGGGTTCCATCCGTAACCTGGCCATGGAGAAAGTAGCCAACTCAGTGCTGTTTCCTTGTAAGTATGCCTCGTCCGGGTGCGAGGTGACCCTTCCTCACACAGACAAGGCAGAGCATGAGGAGCTGTGCGAGTTCCGGCCATACTCGTGCCCATGTCCTGGTGCCTCCTGCAAGTGGCAGGGCTCGCTGGACGCAGTCATGCCCCACCTTCTGCATCAGCACAAATCCATCACCACGCTGCAGGGCGAGGACATCGTGTTCCTGGCAACGGACATCAACCTTCCTGGGGCTGTGGACTGGGTCATGATGCAGTCCTGCTTTGGCTTCCACTTCATGCTGGTGTTGGAGAAGCAGGAAAAGTACGACGGCCACCAGCAGTTCTTCGCCATCGTACAGCTGATTGGCACAAGGAAGCAGGCTGAGAACTTCGCCTACAGGCTGGAGCTGAATGGTCACAGGCGGCGACTCACCTGGGAGGCCACGCCGCGTTCCATACACGAGGGTATTGCCACCGCCATTATGAACAGTGACTGTCTGGTGTTTGACACCTCTATCGCCCAGCTGTTTGCCGAGAATGGAAACTTGGGCATTAATGTCACCATATCTATGTGCTGAGGACTGTCACAGACACAGACATAGGCATACACACATACACTTAAAACATTTCACAACACCATGGGACTCCTTGAGTTGTACTTTGTGGGGCGGGGGGAGGGTGAGGGGGAGGGCCAGAGGGCGGGTGGGGGTAATCTGAGGGAACCTTTTGCTGTTGTACGTTCCAAGTAAATGATAGAACTGACATTCACCATTTAGAGCTTGGCACGTCCAACCACACATTATTCCTGGGTTTTCAGTTTTATGCTTATTGTTAATTATTATTATAAGTTAAATAATTAATGTATTCATTTTTGAGAGCAAATGAAATGCCCTTGAAGATGGAAAAAGGGCCTTGTTGTTTTGTTTGTGAATATGGGTGAAGGAACGGTGCAGTAGGATGGATGGTTTTGGGGTGGATTCTGGGGTAGGGTTTGCGCAAAGGTTTAAAGTAAAATCGTCCCTGGATATTGTTACTCCTCCCAGTTCTTTACCCCGCCTGACAGGTTGGATTTTTAGTTTGAATGAAACACTAACTGAAGTCGAGTTTCCTCTGTTTTATTCAAGTTTTGTTTCTTCTTTGAGCCCCACTACCACACTTGGAAGGATGAAGATGCTGGTACTCCATGCATGACCACTGATTGAGGCTTGAAACATTCAAATTTCATCTGAAAAGTTTAGTCCTTCCAACATAATCGCAGTGTTTCCAAGGTTTTTCTTCCTTCCTCTGTAGGAGGAGGTGTTGGGAGGGTCGGTTTCTGTATGGATTTCATGTGACCACACCAGGCCCCCAAATATGCCCTATCCCTCTTAGATGTCTAGCTTCTTCTCCAATAGCCTACTTTTTCTGACCAGGTGCGATTAACAGCAGTCTTGCGCCTGTGAATGTCAAGTCATTTTAGTCGAGGACAACAGTTGGAATGAATTCTGCTTATTTTTGCAGCAAGCATGAAGCCATTGTAAGTATGTTGTCATTATCTGGAAATAGTGATCCAGTGATCTTTCAATTGCTGGGTGGCAAGGCTGTGTACTGAATATCAGACTAGAAATGAGGGCAATTTCTACAGTTATTGAGATTATTGTTATTTTATAATGACTTATAAGAAAAAGGAATGGAAAGGCTATTGTAACATTGTGGCTAATCTTCAGTGTTTGTATATAGTGTTGTTCTTAAGAAGACCTCATGTCTTTTGTTCTTTTTGTAAGTACAGATTTTTTTCCCCTGTTTGTATGTCTGTCTGTTTTTGTGAGGAGTGGGCAAAGCAAAAGCCAAACATCTCTGTACTGTTGCTGGTCCTGATATGTTTTTATTTTGTTTGAATGTTTTTGTTTGTTTTGTTCTATTTTGCCATTAAATAAATCTATCTTTTTCATAACTTTTTCATGGCATTTTCTCTGGTTGATTTTAATAAATCTGCTCCATCTTTAAATGGTATATTCATAATGCAGGTATGAACGTGGTATCTCAAACTAATCCCATGGAGGAATCGGAGCCTGCAGGGCTACTGGCTTCTCGAGATGTTGGGGCATCTCTGAACATGCCTGTCGTTTTCTTGCAGTGAATTACAGTGAATGCTGAGGACTTAAGACCAGGAGTTTCACAACAGCTCCCAACATAGCCTGGACAAACAGAGCCAAGGCTGTAGTATAAATCCTTATACTTCTAGAAGGAGAGCTACAAAATAAGCTTTGGCTAGGAAATAAAACCTCAGATGTGGCAACATGAGATTTACTGTTATTTTGCTTCATACATTGTACAAGCAAGCAATCAGACCAGTTCTTTTCAGTCCCACAGTGAGAGACCGAACTGATAATGACTAACTTCAGACTGCTGAATGTAAAGATCAACATGTAACTGAATTGTAATCTAGAGCCAGCTACAGTATTCACAGAATTGGCACACAATCATCTTCATTTACAACTTCTCAACTCTTCAGTTTTAAATGGTGTTAATATATTATTTAATAAGATACTTATTAAACATTTGTTTTCCTCAGTATAATTAAATTAGTATTAACCGTCTCAGTTGTGTTACATGTTCCTTCAAAACTCAGAGAAACTCCTGTGGGCAGCACTTCACTGTTAATCATACTAGTCTTAGGATCAAAGGGGGGTGATTATCCCATTAACAGTAAGAACAGAAAGTAATGGAAAGAAAACCACTAAATCAAGTGCTGTGTTCAGTGTTGTAACATCCAATTCCACTGCAACTCCATGACCCGGACATGTTATTACTTGTATGTAGTGCTCCGTGTTTCAGGGAAACCCACATGGTCAGTGCATGTGTGTTTGTGTGCTCTGCAGTCTCAAAGTTTGCTTGCAATCTGTGGGAGTGTAATGGTGGCTGCAGGGAACCCTCCATCAAAGGCAGCATTGAGGACCTCATCTAAAGTGCTGGCTGTAACGAAGTCTAGTTCAGCTCGGATGTGGACTGGGATCTCCTCCAGGTCCTTCTCATTGCGCTTGGGGAGGATGACCCTCTTGAGACCAGCCCGGTGTGCTGCCAGGACCTTATCTTTAATGCCTCCCACCTAAAAAAGATTGTACACTATTCGTGAGTTCTGTACATCTCAAGTGATCTGGGAGATATTTGTTCATTTGTTCTTTCATGCCGCACACAAAGAAAACTGCCTTGCAGCCATAGAACATGCACGTACTGGGCACCAACTAAAATGCAAAAGTAAGAACTTAAAAAAAGACCATGCTTACACAGAGGTACTATGAACCAGTTAGATTGATTTGTCTTATTATTCAAACATGCAATTTATTAAACAAACTTACTGGGCAGCCCATTTAAAGGGGTTTTAACAATGCTGTTTACTAGCTTCTTATTCTGATACTTAAGCTACCAAACCAGCTGATGAATACAAATGTGAGAGCTGACTCAATAAAAGACTTAATTAAAAAAAACCTTTTGGTATAAAACATCATTCATTGCTAAATGTGTTTATTCAGACTCTGTTGATTTT
Source organism: Hemigrammopetersius urotaenia (assembly GCA_037974485.1). Lineage (NCBI taxonomy): Eukaryota > Metazoa > Chordata > Actinopteri > Characiformes > Alestidae > Hemigrammopetersius > Hemigrammopetersius urotaenia. Next base: position 14,394,840 of record JBBPDC010000019.1, read on the forward strand.
TGGTGAGTAAATTACAGTGATTTAAGACAAGGACCAAGCTTATGCACAAGAAAAACCTTGCAGCATGAAACAGCATCCATAGCAAGATAAATATCTCTATTTTGATTTGAAAGTGTAGATTTTTCCTCACTGGTAGCACAAGTCCCCTCAGAGTGATCTCTCCCGTCATGGCCACATCAGAGCGCACCAGACGGCCACTAAACAGAGAAGCTAGGCATGTTACTATGGTAACGCCAGCAGAGGGTCCATCCTTGGTGACTGCGCCCGCTGGGAAGTGCAAGTGGATGTCGTTTCCCTCCAGAGGGTCTGCACAGCCTGCGACTGCGCAAGGACACACAGCACACACAAATGAAATGGATCTGTCTCTTACTACCATCACATTACAAAGGAAATGTTACAGCAATATCAGCTGAAACAGCTGATAGTTTTAATCAAAGAAACCAGAATGAAACGTTTTCAGTAAATTATATATTAAAATATATTCCCTCCTCATTAAAAGACTGCATGACTACCAATGACTACCAATGGGCCTTGCTAGATCATGTGCGTGTGTTTGTGTGTGCATCTCACGATTGGTAAGCTGGTAGTTCTTAGCATTGCTGCGCAACCAGGTGATGGCCAGATGAGCAGACTCCTTCATGACGTCGCCCAGCTGCCCAGTTAGGGTGAGCTGGCCCTCGCCCTCCATACGGCTGGCCTCTACAAACATGATCTCTCCACCCAGCGGAGTCCAGGCTAGCCCTATAGCCACACCCGGCAGAGTCAAGCGCCCAGAGACCTATACACACAAAGAAGCCCACATACACAAGACAGTGTGACTACTGAACTAACTGCAAAGGTAACATCTATTTGGAAGCATCTGCGTTCAACAAAGATAGTATTGTCTTATAAGCAGAAGGGGGAAGTAGAAGTAGAAGATCTATTTTTATAGTGAGTCATTGATCAGCCATCAGTAGGCTCTTGAGCATTGCTGTAGAAGTGTTCTTAGGGTGAAATATAATGCTATGTTCAACAAAAACAGATGTACATATAAGGTCGTTTGACAAACAACACCAAAGCATGAGGTGTGTTGCTACAGCTGAGGATCTCAAAAAGCTTCTTTTGAGAAGTTACTAAAAATCCCATGAGCTTGGTTGGAATACAGGACTCCAAACAGCCACTTTCTGCTCCAAGCAACATACCACACCCCACCACACACACCGGATTTGGGGGAACACTTCAGCAGGTTTGTGAATCATTCAACCAAGAGAAAATATTCATTTTACCCTGAAAACCTTTTATAAAATTTAAGTCAATATTACTTCTGCAGTGCGCTAACCTCCATCTCAAAAATCTGTGGACCCAAAATGTCCTTCAGCGCGACCTGGTCAATGACGATGGGCATCTCAGGAGGAGCGGACATGTCAGAGTCCTCTCCCTTCCCCTCTCGTTCCTGACCTGATGCTGAAAGGTGAAGGTGGAAAGCGATTAAACAACAATGAATGAGAGGGTCTTCGAAGCATATAAAATAAAAGGTGCTCTATATTTATCTCAAACTGACACTTTACATGAGGGGAAGTAAGAGAGCAGGAAAACGATACGAGGGTAAGTGGAAGGGGGTCTACTGATTATTGGGACAAAAACCCAGTCAGGGGTGAGAGCAGGTGCTGCTCTTCAGTTCTGTGGGCTGCAACAATGAGTGGTCTGGACATTCACCATAATGAGGGTGTTAACCTCAAAGGGTTTGCTTACAGACTGTGTGTGAGCATGTGTGTGTATCTGGTGTTCCAGCCCGTGGCAAGGCTCATTAGTATGCACATGCCACTGGCTGCCCACAAGTCATGTGACTTGACTGTTAATGATACACAAAAAGAACAACAGTAAGCATTCAATCTTGTACAGAGAGAAAGAGACAGAGAGCGAGAGAGAGAGAGAGAGAGAGAGAGAGAGAGAAAGAAAGAGAAAACAAATGAGAAAATGAATGCAATACAGTCAATAAGAGACAGTGAGATTTTATACTGCAGTACTTGGATCTTTTTTGATGAAAATAAATGCCATCAGAGAGAGAGAGAGAGACAGAGAGACAGACAGAGCGAGCAAGAAAGGGAGAAAAGAGAAGGAGAAAGCATGTTTTAAAGCCCCCTAACCACCACCACCAACAAAAGTGATCTATAAAAAAAGTCAGGGCCAAATGTTTTACGTAGCAAGTTTACTCTCACAGAACACCGCGAGTGTTCTATAAGCATAAGGGAAGCATTGAGAGACGGTACAACAATAAGACATTACAACAGGAAAGGAGCAGCAGGCGAATGTCTCTGATCACACTCGCACGCACACGCTTTATTCTGGCCGTCTATTATGTCTGTTACCTGGCAACAGAGGCACATATTCAATGAGCAGAGCACGAGCTAAGAGAGCTGCTCTTACAGTCTCTGTATCAGTCCTTCTGCTCTCTCGGCTCGCTTCACAGAGGACAGCAGAGGGGAGGGGAGAGAGGAGCCAGATCAACACAGGTTCAGCCACACACACCCCCAACCCCTGACTGTGCTAAATGGCAGTGTGATCACTTGTCTTACACAGGAGCAGCTGCACTGAGGCAAAGGGGGAAGAGGGGGCACAAGGGCAGCTGTGTTTTACCCCCTCCAGCCCACTGCTAAATAACCTGATGATGGCTGTGTGTGTCTCTGTTTTAGTACCTTTTCAGGATAAAAAATGTCCTGGCCATCAACCCCCCGCAGAAAAGCAGGGCAAACCTACAATGCCAAGATCAGTGAGTGGCCCTGACTTTCTACACAAAGTAAAGTCCTTTATACAAAACAATTTTGTTTTTGGTTACTGAACTAAAATTTAGTTTGTTTTTAGGGTGCTTTATTAGGATTTAGAGTTATTTTATGTTTATCACACATCAGCAATGGCAGAAATACATGTGTGACTGTCATGTGATTGGTGTTGGTGGAAATCTGTTTTGTATTTTTTCTTGTGAATTCTCTTTTTGTGACTGTTTTTTTAATATATATTCTGATAACAGTATGGAATGGTGCCCAGATCAGCAAAGAACTAGATGAGCTATCTTAGAGCGAGCACACACAATTGCGTAATAATTTGATGTACGTTCGGTTTTGTCGTAGTGCTTGTATACGTGACTTGTCTATAAGCAGCTTTTTTCATTTTGGACAGAGTACATTAAGAGCAAAATAGATATACAGTAATTACCCGCTATTTACATAGTGTAGACCCTAAATATGCCCCCAAATATGCTCCCAAAACCTTAATTTCATTTTAAAGTTTAATACATTACCCTTAATAAAAATATTAAGGTAAGCCCAAACAGACTTTACTGTAATTCATGCATGGGCATTTTCTTTAGTATAAACAGGTAAATACAGTAATAAATGAGTGTAATTTTTAGTAATAAAAATTAGAGTAAAATGTAGGAGTAATCACCAAAACTTTTTACAACTCAATAGTTTACTGTTCATCAGGGGCGCGTCTTTTTGTAGAGATATACGCAGACACTGGATGGCAACTGAGCTCAACTGGTGACCAGGTTTTAATTTAATTTACAGTGCAGTAAGAATACTGGGGTTTAAAAACACTCAAGATGAGTCAGGGGCGGAATGGCGCTGCTTCTAGAAAAGAACGGTTGCTCCTAGTGCTTCTAGAAAAGAATGGCTGTCCAATGCACGGCGTCCGTTGGCCTGTCTTTCTCGGCCGAGGCACAAACATTATAAACAATAAGTAGCTTTAAATTAAAAATATCGAATTCTCTGGAACACACTAAAGTACAAATGCAAAAAATAGATAAAAAAAAACTAAAAAAGAGCAGAACGCTCCGGAAGGCGCCTGGATGTGGCCGCGCCTCCCCCTACAATTAATTCTATTTATCTGAATAAATAGAGCGTGCATCCGCAAAGACTATTTTAATAATTTCATAATAATTTCTTTTGCTGTTTTGGCTTTGGTTTTGGATCCCTACTATTCGGTTGTGCATCCCTACTATTTATGTTACAAAATGAGTAAATTTTCTTAATATTTTAGAAGTAAAATGCAGAAAAAACATGGAATATTTGCAGGTTCCGCACTGTGGAGATTTCCATGTAAAACGATGAGTTAGGTTCTCATAAAAAATCTGTGTGTGACTGGATCCGCGAGTTCTGATGCGAGTAAAACTGGGGGATTACTGTAATTAATAGTTTTATCCTCCCTTTAGGAGTTTACTTTGACATTTAATTTCAGATCATCAGTTAGTTACTTTCACGAGACAATGGCTGTTTTGTAAGCACAAAACTGTGGGAGGCTTAAGGCTTAAGGCCTAATGAGTGAGGTAAGATTACAAATATAACACAAGGACAAAAGGAGTGCCTAAGCTTTTACAAATGACAAATTATTTTTATTTTTAATAAAATTATTTATATCATGAATCATTATTCTGCAGCTACTACAAAGTATTCAGTAACTAGTCTTGTTAGCACAGTAGGTAGTGCTTCAGTCTCATAATCTAAAGGTTGTGAGTTCAATCCTCACACAGGACAGTTAATGCTTTTGAGGGCGTCTGGTGGTCTGATGGTTAGAGATTTGCCTTTGCGATCAGAAGGTCGTGCTTTCGAATCCTAGGACTCCTAGTGGCACCACTGCAGTACCCTTGAGCAAAGTACAGTACCCACACACTGCTCCCTGGGCCTCTCATTGGTGGCACCCACTGCATCATTTGGTGAATGGGTTAAATACAAAGAAAGAATTTCACATTGTTTACACTGTGTACTTTGCTATGGTGTGTTCACACGTGACTATAAGGGGCCACTTTACTTTACTTGACAACTAAAAGTAGTTATGAGAGTTAGAAACCTAAACATGGTCCCAAATACAGGAGCTTGGAGTTCAAGCAAATATGCTGGGACTGACTTAAGAAGGCCATACATTTTCATGGTCTATCCCAGACAGATTCTGAAAAGAAAATTCTTTGATGGTAAGCTAGACCCGTACCAGCCTCAGGCTGACTAGACGATTCTGTTCTTGACAACTTGTGACCTTCCGCCACCTTCACAGCCACAGCGCGACAAATGGCCCCAATCTTCCTTTCCAAAGAACGCACACCAGCCTCTCGTGTGTACCTACACACACACACACACACACACACACACACACACACACACACACACACACACACACACACACACACACA